>OX463847.1:20838399-21016826 GCA_949825065.1 Odontocerum albicorne | reverse complement strand
ATATATATATATATATATATATATATATATATATATATATATATATATATATATATATATATATATATATATATATATATATATATATATATATATATATATATATATATATAATATATATATATATATATATATATATATATATATATATATATATATATATATATATATATATATATATATATATATATATATATATATATATATATATATATATATTATATATATATATATATATATATATATATATATATATATATTTATATATATATATATATATATATATATATATATATATATATATATATATATATATATATATATATATATATATATATATATATTATATTACTATATATATATATAATATATATATATATATATATATATATATATATATATATATATATATATATATATATATATATATATATATATATATATATATATATATATATATATATATATATTTAATATATATATATATATATATATATATATATATATATATATATATATATATATATATATATATATATATATATATATATATATATATATATATATATATATATATATTATATATATATATATATATATATATATATATATTATATATATATATATATATATATATATATATATATATATATATATAATATATATATATATATATATATATATATATATATATATATATATATATATATATATATATATATATATATATATATATATATATATATATATATATATATATATATATATATATATATATATATATATATATATATATATATATATATATATATATATATATAATATATATATATATATATATATATATATATATATATATATATATATATATATATATATATATATATATATATATATATATATATATATATATATATATATATATATATATATATATATATATATATATATATATATATATATATATATATATATATATATATATATATATATATATATATATATATATATATATATATATATATATATATATATATATATATATATATATATATATATATATATATATATATATATATATATATATATATATATATATATATATATATATATATATATATATATATATATATATATATATATATATATATATATATATATATATATATATATATATATATATATATATATATATATATATATATATATATATATATATATATATATAACCTATTTAATAAGCCCAACAATTACTTATGGAGTCCTTGAAATATTTGTTTTTTCATATTCATGCAAGTAAAATGAAAAATGATATTTTTCCCATACAAAATATATGAAAATACTATTATACTGGAAAATCTAGGACAATGGTTTATTTTCATGTCTCTTTTAACTGTGTGTTTTTAAATTAAATCTTGAAATTGATTATAACACCACTGAGATCAGTTACAAATGACTTCACTTATAGAAAACTTCTTAAATATTTCTAATAGAACAATGGAAACACCATGCTATTATTTTAAGTAGGTTTCAAAAGTGCAAGAATAACAAAGTAAATTGCTGAGAACAGTGTCTTGTCAAATACTGAAATATATTATTTATTAATAAAAAAACATTAACGATTATTTGAATAATATTGCATAAGAAATAATTTTTAAATACATAGTTTATGAATATGTGTGGTAGTTTTAGATCAAATAGTCAATTCAGATTATCATCTGGCTAGTGGAAACTCAATTTAAAATAATTGAATTTATTATTACAGGCACTGCTAGCAGTGCTTCATGATGTGGAAGTATAATATCTGTAATTAATAATCATATTTAATAATCAATTTCACTTTGCTCTGAAATTCAAATCCTAAGCTTTATATACGTCTTAATCAATAAACAAAATAAAATGTTGTTGATCCTCCAATTTACACATCAATTTTAAAATGTTCTGCACCATCTTTTATAGAAAAAAAAGCATTATTTCAATAATCTTGAATTAAACCATTTTTACTCTACCTTATCAAAGTTTATATCATAATAGTTTATGTTAACATATATGTTTAAGTATTATATAATTACCACTCAAGTGTTTCTAGATTTCACACACACCATAACTTTGAAATATAAATTCATAATCAATGTCATTCAAGTATATTTTAATTGATGTTGCTCCACAGAATATTTTCTTACTTTGGTATTGTAGAAAATAGTGAATATTTCTCTCAACACTACTTAAAATAAACAACAAAACTATAGCACCAGCGTTTTATTTTGTCCTTTTACATATTAAAATATTTGTAAAAATATATTATATAATTGTAAAAAAATTTAGTACTGCCAATTAAATGAAATAAGAGCGAGACTGAAGATAATTAGCAGATGCTATCTCAATATAATGAATGTGAAATAGACAGAAGGTACTCAAGTGGAAGATTCATCACTCACTCTTTTTGCTTTCGATGATACATCACCGGCAGTTTTCCAAGGTTCAGGATTGATATACATGGATGAGATTGAACCACGCATACCTGAAAGTTTTCCAATTTGTTAATTAAGATTCCTCATTATTTCTTATATATTGATTCATATGAAGAATTTATGAACTAAACTTTCTTGGTCACTTGGAATTATCAGTCCGTAATCAATTTTTACATATACCATCATGCCATTCTTTCTACACGCCCAAACCATCTCAATGTTAGCCTTAAGTTCACATTCCTCCTTTATCATTTCATTCCGTATACTGTCATACATTGTCACTCCATGCATTCTTCTCAATGCACACATCTCTATAGAATTTATTTGACTCATCTGTCTTTTTACACGTCCACATTTCACACCCATACATAAAAATTGACACCAAAATACTATCGTGGACTATCTTCTTATCAAATTTTGATACTATCCGGTTTGAGTATATATGTTTCAGTGCCCCATTGACTTTGTTTCCTATCGCTGCCCACCGTTTGATATCCCTTTTAACTTTTTCATCATCTGAAACATACTATCCAAATAGTAGAATTCGTCAACTTACTCCAACCTTTCATTATTCACACATATGTTATATTGCTTTTACTTTTCCTTTCAGACTTTTCTAGGATTTTGCAACATTCATTTTCAGATCTTTTTTTAGTGTCTTAAAATGTATGCCTCTATATTATAGTAATAAATGTTTCAGTAATACATAAGATTGCATATTTCCTCCCTATACTCTCCATATAATAGAGCACCAGTTTCCTCCCTATACCCTCCATATAATAGAGCACCAGTTTCCTCCCTATACCCTCCATATAAAAGAGCATCAGTTTCCTCCCTGTACTCCCCATATAATAGAGCACAAGTTTCCTCTCTATGCTCTCCATAAAATAGAGCACCAGTTTCCTCCCTATACCCTCCATATAATAGAGCATCAGTTTCCTCCCTATACTCCCCATATAATAGAGCACTAGTTTCCTCCTTATAATAGAGCACCAGTTTCTTCCCTATACCCTCCATATAATAGAGCACCGGGTATTCATGTTGAACCAATAGATATCTCAGGATTGATTCACTTCTGGACAAATTTTATTTCCGACCTTTTTTAATTTGATTTTATTTTTCTGTAGCTTGTAAAACGCGTTGCATAAATTCTTCGAGCGCTTGATACTGGCAAAAAATATAACACCCGTTCAATGGCTGCATTTAGATTGAACCAACCAATTGTCTTGAAACTTGGATGTCTTTGCTTTCATAAACTTAAGTTTAACCTCTCAAGCCTATGTGTGCTGAAGTGTACACCAATATATGCATAGGCATCATTAATCTACAGAATGGATCATCCCTGATGCTAGAGATTGCCTATCATAATCTTTTTTCCCTTTTCAGAATCCTTAATTCTGCTAGTTCTACATTAGTATTATGAGGCTAATTAAAACAGTTTCAGAAATCAATAATTTATCTTACGCATTGAATCTTAAACTCATGTTGCATAATATTACCAATAAAATAAGATTGGATACAAACTCAATTCTCCCTTGTTAAGTGGAACAGGCAAAGGCTTGTTTTTAGCTTGATGTAACCAGCGTTGGTAAGCCTGCTCTCCCTCTTTCCGCTTTTGCTCTTTTACCTTTGCAAATTCCTCAGCTCGTTCTTTTTCCCTGCGTTTAATATCTAAAAATAACAATTATACATATACCACTTACGATCTTAAGACACAATTTTTTTATATCATATTCATGATGGATTCTATGCTATAAGATTATATGCAAAAATTGAACTATACATATTACTTTTTTCTTTACAAGAACCCACAGCGTGATTGTGTGAGCTTAGAATTTTTTAAAAACAATCTGAAGGGGTTTATAGTCATATGTATTTCTCTTCCAATCAACCAAAAAGATGTTATATTGTACTATACTTTTTTATGTGCAATACACTCTGGCAGGCTTATTGGCATGCGGAAATCTCTTATAACCAGCTAAAAAGGTGTTACAGAGGCCTTAAATGAAAACCAGACTGGAACCCCTTTTGATAAAATATTTGAGTATGTCTGGGAAGCTAAAATGTGCAAATAGACTTATGAAAATGAGTAGCTTTGATATTTTTTGTATATTTCTTACGAAAGAATACTTTTCAAAATATGAAAACTAGCTTATTAGTGACAGTCTAATTTAATTTGAATAATATTTAGATAGAAACCAACCCAAAAACCATCACGAATGAACCCAAAATATTACTCAAATTCATTATTTAATTTTATCAACATTTATAAATTAACCACTTAAATTAATTTACTGAGATTAGGATTTTACTTTGTGATATTCCATTTCAAGTGGCTGTGGCTCGGAGCATTAACTTTTGGTTGCTGAATTAAGGCTGAAATTAAAGCATATAAAATATCCTAAACAAATAAACTGATCACACTATCAAAAGATTACAAGCCTCTGTTTTAACAATAAATCACTGAAAATATGATATGACAGGAAGAATTGATTGACATATAGTAAATTCAATGTGACAAAATGTTGAAGGTTATTAGCACATTGAACAAAACTGAATACAGTGGCTTAACCTCTAAACGAGTATGGCCGTACGGCGAGCGAATTTTTACCTCAAGAATATGGACATACACGGTACGTCCAATGTTTTTATTCCCGAATACATGAATTTATTCATAAAATGAACATGGCTCAAATGTTTTTATCTATTCAATTATTTTGTATAAGATGGCCGCAATTATGTTATTTACATTACTTACAAAATCAATTTTTTATTTTACTTACAAAATCTCACTCGCTTAGAGGTTAAACCATAAACATTAAGTGCCATTGATGAGCATTAGCAGATTATAACAAATTGCACTTAGAGCTAACGCATAGGAATCCAAGCAAATGGTACAGCATATATGGTGACAAGACAAGAATGAATAAATATCTTGCTGAGATATAAAAAAAAACCGAAGAGCACATAAGCAAAATTCAAACAAAATATATATTAGGTAAAGCGAAAAGAAATGACAATTTTCATTAGGCGTCACGTTGAAACCAGTTTGCCACCAGTTATCGTTGGGTTAATACGTCGTGGTTGGTATCGTTTTGAAGCTCTATTAATATCCTTTCTGTTTTGATATTTATTTTTGGTTTTGGTCTAAAGTACAAAACTGCAAAAGCCAGAGATTGAAGAGACACATTTGCGGTATTTTATGCTGTTTTTATTCGATAAAGGATTGAAGTCAAAATAAGCTACCCAGACCATCTGCGATATTTATAGAGACATCTTGAATCCTCGGAAGTGCCAAAGATGGTTTCAAAAAATTGAAAGTTGTGAAAGGGAATCGAAGGACAAACCAAAAATAGGAAGACCTCTTAAAATCGATGATGACACTTTAAACTCATTAGTGAGGTCCGATCCGCGTAAAACTATCAAGGAATTGTTACAAGATATCGGTTGTCCATGATCAATAGTGAAGAACTATTTGAAAAGGCTCGGAAAACAAAAGAGACAAGGAATTTGGAAGCCGCACGAACTTTCTCCAGCGGCCATGGAACAACGAATAACAATCTGTTCATCTTCACTCTCCAGATATGAAACTGATCCGTTTCTTAGAAAAATTGTTACTGGGTATGAGAAGTGGGTCCTTCACACCAATCCGAGGAGAAAAAAAACAAAAAATAATGGTTTTCGACGAATCAGGTACATCTGTCTACCCCTCAGCCGACATTGACTCTGAAAAACGTTTTCCTTTGTGTTTGGTGGGATATTTTGGAAGTTATTCATTATGAATTACTAAAACCTGGTCAGACTGTTACAGCAGATGTGTATTGTCCCCAATTCGAAAGATTAAAGGCAGAACTGCTTAAAAAATGATCAGTTTTAGTAAAGAATCAGAGAAGAATTCTACAACATGATAATGCAAAACCACACGCAGCAAGGATTACGCAGGACAAAATAAGAGAGCTAGATTTAGAAGTTCTGCAGCATCCACCATATTCACCTGATATTGCACCTTTGGATTACCATCTTTTTAAGTCGATGGAATATTCGCTTCGAGATAAAAAATCTACGAGTGTCGAACAACTCCGAAATCACTTGGAGTCATATTTTACCGTAAAACCGCCAGAATTTTACGAATAAGGTATTAAAAAACTGCCTATTCTGTGGAGGAAGATCATCGGTAACAACGGTAATTATTTAACGGAATAATATTGTATAGTTTTTGTTTAAATCAATTTTTTGTCGCATCAAAAAAAATTGTCATTTCTTTCCGCTTTACCTAATATTTCAGAAACTCAAGTTTATTCTCAGAGAATTTATGCTGAATAATTATCCTGAATGCTTGACAGCTTGGGTAATAAATAGCTCATAACAAACTTTGATAAGATCACTGTTAGATGGAAAGAGTACTGTAAAAATCTATACAAAAACTCACAGACACAGAAGATGAATAGAAATGTAATCATTTTCAAGAAAGATATGAAAATCTTTAAAAGGTAAGTTGAAAATACTCAAAACAAACTATATAATTAATAACTTCTTGACTGATAGAACTTAATGGAACTCCATGTTCTACACAAATGAATAAAAATAATAGGGCATCTAGACATAATACTCGTAGTTTCCCAGCGGAGTTTCTAAAAATGATTGGTGACTCTTTTCATCGTGTTTGCTCCATCTGGAAAAATTGTATATTGCAAGATGAAACATTTTATCATTTGGCAAATACCCAAAAACCCAACAGGTAGAGGACAAATATTAAATGTGCCGACTATATGTAACGACTTGTAAAAAACCTCGAGTTCAATTATACTGCATTGGATTGTATTAGATAGGGTTGCATGTGGAATATCTTGGAAGAGATGGGGATACCTCACCATCTGGAAAAAATAGTTATAGAGCTGTATAATAATGATTTAACCAATTGCTCATCAATTGGATACTGTCTGAATAATACAGAACAGAAAAGAGTGTAAGACAGGTGTGTGTTTTACCTCTGGAAGGTTGGTCTGGAGATAAATATGGTCATGAAATTCATTATTTGAGATCTGCACATGATACACCACTGATTACAACAAACCAAGTAGAAAAAGATTCATTACAACAGAGTGATGTGGACCACCAATTAATGTCTCCAAAACAAATCTAATGGTTGCTGGAAATCTGGAATATTGATAGGCATTGTATGCAACAAAACTTTGAAATCATACATAAATTTGCGAGTATCTATCATATTTTACACAGGCCATTATGAAAAATAAATAAAAATAATAATTCAATCAGGCAAAAATACATGACCTGTCTCAGATGCATATGAAAGGATAAAAATATATCGAAAATGGCTAAAATTCAATTTACACTAACTCGGGTATTTTCCAAATTCATGTATGGTGTAGAAACTTGGACACTCCAAGCCAAGCAAAGGAAAATGATTAATGTATTATATGGGTGCTGGGAAAGATTATTTAGGATGTCATGAACTGAATATAGAACAAATATGTCTATAATTGAACTCTTAAATTATGTCTATAATTGAACTATTAAAGAAACTCTTCATTGTTTGCCTGAAAAGTTTTTGTCAATTTTAGAACATACTGTGGGAAATGTGCGGGGAAAGAAAGCAAGACATTCTTACCGATGACGAGAAATGACCAAATTAAGGTGACCACTGGTATAAATGTAACATCAGAGTTTAGTTTGGCAATGGATAGAAAAGTGGAAGACAAATGTTCAAAATTATGCAGTTGACCAGGGTGATTGTGATACTCAACCGAGAAAAGTATGACAAATAAGACTTCAAAACTTACAAACTAAGTAAGCTTGTGAGTGTGAATGACTGATGTGAATATAATGTATAATGAGAAGTTGTTGAGTATGATTTTAATGTAGTTGTTGAGATTATGATGCAAATGGAATTAATGTGTGGGATAGCTTGGGATTTAAGTGTGTTTATGGATGTGAATGCAAAGTGTCAATGTATCAGCTGAGTGTTTAAGTATACAAGACAAGTATATGAAATTTGTTACTAAGGAATAAGACTACTTCATCACAGACCTTGCCTAGTGAAGCGGTTCTCTATATCCACAAAATAGAGGGAAAACAATGTTGACAAAAAACATGATTTAAGTATTTTCAAGTGTTGTAGAACTTGAAACACCTTGCTTTTGAAAACTCTTGTTAGATGGGAGAATCTTTTCAGATTGGATACGCAGCTGATAATCATGACTTGTTCATCCAATGTCACAATATGGTTATATTCTAATTTCAGATCACATGTCTAACCTGGTTATGCTTTGACTTTAGCATTTAACTCAACTAATTTACTGTAACATCATTTCAACAGAGCATCGCGGTGAATACCCTTTCCCACAATATAAATTCATTACAAGATAAAAATTCTATCTCACCTTTTTGCAATTCTTCCTTTTTCCTTTTCCACTCTCGTAATTTTTCTTCTTTGCCTAACAATTGTTGTGTTTTCTCTTCTTCGTCTTTCCTCTTCTGTAACAATCGCCGTAATTTTTCTGCTTCTTTCATACACTTTTTCTTTTCTACCCATTTTTTAAATAATTCTTCTCGTTGTTCTTTGGTCAATTTTTCTTCCTTTGGATGTTTCATATTGGATTTTGATGCTTTATCTCTTTTCTATTAAAATTATCAAGAGTAAAAAAATATTATTAGATGAGAATTCATTATGTTAAATGATATGAACTAATTAAGGAACATTGTGTTACCATGTTATTCACATATTGATAACTAAACTTACATACATCATAGTCATTAAAAATAGACAGTTGGAGTGGCTATATGGTATGAATACATTTCAACCATCTGACAAACTAACCACTATACACGAAGATTATAAAAAATAAAATGGTACGAATAAAAGATGTGGACATTCTGAAGATTGACATCAAGCATTGTGGGATCGATGGATATTGCGAAGAATCACACAGTAGAAAAGCATGATTTACTCTGACTGTACTTGCGCTGGTATGTGACAAAGTGTAGAAAGCAGGAATGTGAGTCTGTACAATGCATGAATTCATCTCTGCAGGGCGAAATCTACCCACACTACATCAATATATTAGTATACACCTCTCATCAATCTTTACAGAGAACATGGTAAAAAGTTAGAGAATCAAATTCGATAGCAATAGCTATGAATGGATATTCATAATGCAGATCTAAAAAGATGCGAGTATTATAAAACATAAATAATTTAATTCCAGTTTCATACATTTTTGGTGAATCTTGGATTTTGGACATTTAACTTAATAGGAATAGCAACACGCCTGCTCAGCAGCCTTCTAAAGGATAACAGATGTCCCTAATGCCAGTGGATGGTGATTTTCAATATTTTCAGTATCCCAGCAATCTCTCATGTCATAGAACACTGGTTATTCACACACATTGTAATTATCACTTACTGCATTGTCACCATACACTGTATTTATAATTTTTATGGTTTGAGTCGCCTTTTTTCCAGTGTAGTAATAAAAAAGCATCCCTAAAAACAAACCTTTTTAGTTCCATCTTCGAAAGATGTAAAAAAAAACACTGGGTAAACAATGGCCAAAAATATGCACTTAACATTTACGTATCATTATAATATACATTCAGTACGTCTGAAATTAAATCGGGGAAAAAAATTGTCTTAATGACATCTATTCGAGAAATATGAAATTACTTTTCGGACAATATATTATTTTAACAATAATCTTTAAATGTTACCTCATTTTCCTTCCTTTGCAGCCATTCATTGAAAGCTTCCCTTTTGGCTTGTTCCAATGCATCCTGATCCTCTTGAGTTGTTGTACTTGACAATGATGTTAAAGAAAGTCTCAAACTACCATTACTTTCATAAAATCCACTTCTTTCCAGAGTTAACACTGAGTCATTTCTCGCCGTTATCTCATCATCACTTTCGTTAAGAGAATTTAATTTAGAACGATTTTTGGAAACTGCGTTTCTTTCACTGTTTGCCTTTCGTAAATCACAGGTAGACAAACATTTATAAGTATTTTTACTTCCCTCTTCAACATCTCTCACCATATTTTCTACAGACTTAGCTGACATTGCCTCATTAAGGTTGGCTTGCACGGCAAAATTACGAATAGGCCGATGCAACACAACAGTGTTATTATTAATTTTCGTGGGTCTCCAAGAAGCTATGTACATAGTGTTTTCCCCAGCACCCTTCTTTGAATTTTTGAGAATAAGATTTTTAACTGCATTTGTTGCATTTTCGAAAACCTGATGAGTTTGGCGATTAGAACTATCACCGCTTTCAATACTAAGTCCTAGATCTTCATTTGCCATTTTTAACAATATAATTTTCAATTCTATTGAAAAAATCTCAAAAACTTATAAACATTTCATAAATTATAAAAGATTTGTTCTATCAAAGTAAAAATTCAAAACACTCATTTAACAAATGAAAATTGAGAAGTATTCTTAATTTAATAAAGGTATACTTCATGATATAACGAAATTAAAAATGTAAAACAGTACCTACTCAGGATTATTTTAGAATTTGCTAAGCAATCAAGCCTTTAAAATGAGGTATATCTAAAAACTCTTCTCAAACATGTATTTGGGTGAGCAATGAAAGATTAAAGCAAGTTGAAGATGTTGTTATCTAATAAACATGTTTTCAGGAGATGGTGAGACATTAAAACCGTGTCGGTGCAGGAAAGGTCAACGTCACACTTAGTACTATTCACCAATAAATTAACTGAAAACTTCAAAAATGATAGTGGTGTGCTGGTGCCTACCTTGATGTTCAAAAATGAAGCCTGCGCATCATAAAAGAATGATAAGAACAGAATAAGTATGATAAAAATATATGCCTTGTGAAGAATATCTTGTATTACAATGTATAGAGTAATGAATGTTTAAAAAGAGAACTATTTATTAGAAAGAGATGTTATAAGTAGAATTTAGAAATTAATGTTGAGATGGTTTAACCACATTCAGAGATGCATTGCAAAAGACTTACAAAACAAATATATGTCTGAAATGAATAAACAGGGAGGAAGGGGTAGACTATGAATATAATGGAAAGATTAAAAAGAAAGGAAATAGAATGGAAGGTTGGATAAATTTTAACTAAGGGAAAAATTAAAAGTTTCAGAAACAGAATAGTACATATGATGAGATATATGAATGTGGACAAAGTAATTTGTGAAGATATAATGTTTACCTAACCCTAAAAAGACATAGCGAGATGTGTGAATGTGTCATTCAATAAGGTGAAAAAGAAAAATAAAACATATACTAAGTTGAAAAAAAAACTTGCATTATCAATTTTAACATAATCTACAATATAAAGTATTAAGTTGTCTTTAACTATGGTGATGCAAGAATGGCTGTTATAATTATTAGATACATCATTGATTTGGGCCTTTTTTAAAGTTCTTAATAGAAATCGCAGCCTGTCTACTCGGCCACCCAGTCAAGATATTGTACTTATGTTACAGAATATTATCATGGTATTGAATTAACAGCATTCCAAACTACGAGTATTCTGTGTTTAATGAGAACCAACAATTAAAAAGTATGATTATTTCTTCAAATGATTCTGTCAATGACACAAAAACGAAGATCTGCCATTAAAATGAACAGGGTATGGTTCTGCCGAATGTTATTAACACGTTCCGTGCCGCAGTACATTTTGAGAAAATAAGTACGTGCGCCACTAAACAAATTATAGTTTATATTATGTATACATATATAGGCTTCATAAATAATGATTTATTTTTAAAAATAAACTGATTTTAGGTGATATTGTGAGTGTAGGTCACTGGTGACCTACGCAGCGTCGTACGGTAATACATGTATATACAACATAAACTTTTGTAGTCGAAACAAATTGTAGCATGCCTAATTTATTACTTATTATATTTTTTTATTTATTTATGTAATATGCTATAGTGTTACGCCATAACATAATAATCTCTTATGATTACTGAGACAATAGCTCCAAAAAAAAGGGTCACAATGTTGCATAGACAATGCACCCTCATAAATTTCCAGAGTGGGACAAATGGATGGTCCCATTCATTATGTTATCCCTGGAATCTCTTCTATACCCCCTAGCCTAATTGTAGAGGCTAGTTTATCCTTGAAAAAAATAAACAGTAATAGCTTGCTCATGTACACCTGGAGGTTTATTAAAAATAATTGCATTTTCAAACAAAATTTTGGAAGTTTTTATGTGCATTATATTCAGGGGCGCCGTATAGGTCACATTCAATGTTAAAATTCGTAGTAAATGTGTCCGCTGGCGCACTGGGACTGTTTATAAAAAAAAAAACACGTAGGTCACCGGTGACCTATGTGGCGCCCTGGTCAAAAACATGGTAGGTCACCGGTGACCTACGCGGCGCGGAACGTGTTAAAAATAATAGACAACCTTGCAATATATGAAAACTGAAAGTAAAGAGGTATCCACACTTCATAGGTAGGAATTCCAAACATAATTATAATACATACCCTGATTGAAAAAAACAAAGAGAAATTTTATGCAAGTGCAGCAGGTTATCATCTAGAAATGATAACCAAATACTGGTCACTTGTGGTGATACACAAAAAAAACAATGTTTGTGTTAAAAACTGCTTATAATGCAACACATGACATAACAGAAACTTGGAGCAACCTTGATACACCTACATTCATCATTATCAGCGGTGAGAACTGAGAAGAGCTACGAGCCCTGAGAGCCCTTCCTGCAGCCCAGATCTGGCTCCGTCTGACTATTTGTTTTCAAATATGAAAAAAAACTATGAGGGAAGAAATTTACGGACGATAAAGAAGTTAAAAGTGCAGGCTTATGTTGAGGGCAAAAGGGAATATTTTTTTTCGTGGGTATGAATATTGAAAGATCTGAAAAATGTATAAGTTAATGGTAAATAACACATCGATCAATAAGTCCCGGGACTAACTACTAAAACAACATTTGTTTGCCAAAATTCTTCTTTATTCATCAACATAGTCTCATTCAAGAGTGATACATTCATTACAACGCTTTCCTAACTTTTCTATGCCAGCCGTGTAGCCAAATCTCTTTCCCATGAACATCTTTTTGAGGTCTGCGAACAGCCAATAGTTACTGGGGGCCAAATCTAGAGAATACGGTGGGTGTGGAAGCAATTCGAAGTTCAACTCATGCAATTAGGCCATCGTTACCATCGACTTGTGACACGGTGCATTGTGTCACAAGTCAAGTGCCAAAATACAGAGGCCATAACCTTCCCGGCCGACTGTTGAGTTTTTGATCGCTTCGGACGACTTTCACCGGGTGCTCTCCACTCAGCTGACTGCCAATTTGATTCCGGAGTATAGTGGTGGATACAAATTTCATCCATTGTCACATACCTACGCAAAAACTCCTGTTTATTTTGCATAAACAGTGCCAAACAGCGCTCTGAATCATCGATGCGTTGTTGTTTCTGTTCCATTGTGAGCAAACGCGGCACCCATTTCAAAAAAAGCTTTTTCAAGACCAAATGTTCATGCAAAATAGTGTAAACACTACCAAATGATATCTTCAGGAAGTCAGCTATCTCACGCAACTTTACTTTGCAATTTTCCATCACGATTTTGAGGGGTTTTTTTATGTTTTCTGATGTAACAGCCTCATTTGGACGACCAGAGCGTTCAGCATCATTTGTGTCTGTATGACCGCGTTTAAAATCAGCATACCACCAACAAATGGTTGTTTTCGACGGAGCAGAGCTCGAATAACACTTTTCAAGCCATCGCTGAGTTTGAACGGTATTTTTTCCCATTAAAAAGCAATATTTTATCAACACACGAAATTCGGTTTTTTCCATTGTTTTGAAAATAGCAAAGTAGTGTCACTAAAACCACTAACTCAATGACACAATGTCGGAATGTCATGAAAGTTTGACACGTAACTTCTAAAGGTTGGTACTAACTGAGAATAATATAGATTTGTTATTAGAGGCGCCATCTGTTGGTTAGTCCCGGGACTTATTGATCGATGTATTATATTGAAAACGAAAAATAAAAAATGATTTTTTCCCCTTTATGTCGCAAATTTATTGACCTCCCATAGTATGTAAATGATAGATTTCAATTTCTAGCTATTTCCAAAAAATACTTATGCCCTGATAACGACATCCACATACGCATCAATGGCCCTACTATTAACAGACTTGATATTTTAAGTATTTGGGAACCATGACAACCAGCAAAAGCGTAGCTTCTACCAAAGATGTTTTTTGCAATATGAGAACCATTGAGACTCCTCAACTTTTAGTCTGAAAAGGAAGTGTAAGCAATTTAGCACCTACATCATGCCTATTTTTCCATATGGCTCTGAATATTAACATGATATCAAAGTCCAAAAGAGAAACTACTCAGTTTTGAGAACAGATGCCTTTGGAGGATGATCTATGAAACAGCCTATAAATACCACAATACATGTGAGACACTGGATGATCAGATCACACGATGAGGATGCAGCCTAGCAGCTGGCATAGAGCTGTGCTGTTTTATCTCCCACTAGGAATATGGATGCCCATCTTACACTATCCACCGGTGATATGAAAAAATTTGCTAGTTCTCGATGGAACGAAGATGTTTTAATTAAGGTTTAATATTTATATGATAATACAAAATCCTAAAACTATGTAGGACTGCTATTACATACCAATATATTAGGTGTACAAATTAGTTCGGTCCGTTTTTTTGTGTTCAAAAATGCATTTATTGCTAAACAAAATGAATGAACAGATCAATTAAAGTATTGTCCATCGCTGGCTACTACTTTTTCCCATCTCTCAGGCCATTTTCGAATTCCATCTCGAAAAAATGACTCGTCTTTTGAGGCGATCCAAGTTTGGAGCCAATTTTCGGTTTCTACAAAAGAAGTGAACCGGTGACCTGCCAAATCGTGCTACATCCTTCAGAACAACCATTAATCAGAAGGAGCAATGTCCGGGGAATACGGCGGGTGCGGTAAAACCTCCCAT
The DNA here is from genome assembly GCA_949825065.1 of Odontocerum albicorne. Classification (NCBI taxonomy): domain Eukaryota; kingdom Metazoa; phylum Arthropoda; class Insecta; order Trichoptera; family Odontoceridae; genus Odontocerum; species Odontocerum albicorne. The sequence goes on along the minus strand of OX463847.1, from coordinate 21,001,359 downwards.
TTGAGCGTTTCCAAATATTTTTTTACGACTTTTGAGACATGAGGCCGAGCATTGTCATGAAGAAGAATACCTTTATCATGTCTTTGCTCGTATTCCAGCCGTTTTTCTCGCAATGCACAGCTCAAACGAATTAATTGTAGCCGATACCGATCGCCCGTAATGGAATCGACCGGTTTCAGCACATCATAGTAAACAACACCCCTTTGGTCCCACCAGATACAGAGCATGATCTTCGAACCATGTATGTTCGGTTTTGGTGTTGATGTTGAGGTTGATGGCAACGATTGACCGGGCTTAGCGTAGTATTTTTTCTTCTTGGGGTTGTCGTAGAATATCCACTTCTCATCTCCAGTTACAATCCGATGAAAAAACCTTTTCTTTGTTGCATTTGAATCAGCTGCTCGCAAGTGAAAAATCGCCTTTCAACGTCTCTCGGTTTCAGTTCATAAGACACCCTATTTCCTTGTTTTTGAATCCTTCCCATGGCTCTCAATCGTACGGAAACGGCTTTTTGAGTCACTCCCAATGATTCTGCAAGCTCCTCTTGCGTTTGACTCGGATCTTCTTTTTGGCTGTCCAGAGCGAGGCTTGTCTTCGACGCTGAAATCTCCATCCTTGAAACGTCGAAACCATTCCCTACATGATTTATCAGTTGGAGCAGTGTCACCATAAACTTCGACAAGCATTCGATGGGCTTCAGCTGCACTTTTCTTCCAATTAAAGCAGAAAATTAAAACCTCCCGCAAATGCTGCTAACACAAAATTCGACATTTTCAACACTGTACAAAACAAGGTTTTTGCATGAAACTCAAAGCGATATAAACTGAATATTATTGGCAGATGTCGAACCTCTCTGAAACCGCCAAAATCGGCTGTCACTATGAACCATTCATAACAGCCAGAGCCATCTTTTGGAAACGGACCGAACTAATTTGTACTCCCAATACATAAATTTAAGTAAAATAAATTCAGAAAGTAAAACAAGAACTGAACCTAGAAAACAGAGAATAGACCACAGATACTTGATTGCATAACAAGCGTACTAACGACTAGCTCACTATTACCAACCATCTACAATAAACTAGCACATAAATCACCTGACTGCTGGTTCAGAATGTAGTTGAATAATTTATGAATACCAAGCAAAACAAAAATTATGGTGACAGTTCAAAAATCCAAAATGTATGGTATTTGTGGACAATATTTAAAAATATTTTATACACATTACTAATTACTTACGTTAATAAACAAAATAAAACAACATATAAAAGAATGTCTTTTTATTATTCACACATTTTGACGAATGTTTGATAGAAATACATATTGACTATTTTTGGTAAAAACCCAATCATCATACTAATTGTTTTGTGTAATTATTAATATTTAATTGCAAAATGTAAACAATTTTGTATGAAATTATTGAAAAGCGTGTTGTCAGAACCCAAAAGGGTATACAGAAAAACCCACATAAAATGTTTTCTCACCTAAGTTATTTTTTTCCTGAAATGAAAAACTTACTTATTACAACTATTATTTCCAGTTTAATAGGTTTTTTTGTAAATTCAATATTTTCATTGATTCATTACCATTACATATACAAGATAGTGAAAACATATTCCTGAAATCCAAGGTTTGAGCCATCTTGGACTTCGTAATATGACCAACACTTGTATTTTACTTTAAATTGTCAAAAATAAATATTACAATGGATGCATAGCTTTTTGAATAATTATATGAAAAATTAGATTTAAACGCTACACAGGTTTTAATACTAAGTTTTATTTAACTAATCCGTGAAAAACATCTTAAAAGGGTTTTACTGTATTTACTGGATCTGGGCAAAACAATTGGAGGCACTATTAACAATTTCTATTTTCTTCAAGTCCATACCTATTATCTAATTTATGACAGAACCAACAAAAATGATAACAAAAGAATTAATTCAGTCCTTTCATAAAGGTTAATTGATTTATTTTTTTTATTAAACATGAATTCTTCAAAAATAAATAAAAACAGGAAATTTTAATACCAGTAGAGATTTTTTTATACTATCACTATTTTTACCAGCGAGTATAATAGATATGTTACAAAACACTTCAATACTGTTAAAATGAAAGAAATCAATCATGAAGTTTATATTGTCGTAAAAACAGAAATATTTAAAATTATTCTCATCACAAATTGTTAAAATTTGTCCAAACATTTCCTTATATCTAATTTCACATGGCATCATCAATAAATCAAAAACGATTTGCTGATCGATGAGATAAGATAAATTGCCCATTGTTTCATAAAAATTAGTCTGATATTTTAATTTCACAAATAGTAAATCATGTACATTCCAAATTTATTTTTAATTTGTGTAATTACACAAAGTTAAATTACATATATTTTTAATCAATTACATTTTGAGCGGAAAACAATCAAATTTTGTATTTGAACAATTACAAAAAATGAAATCGAGCTATTCAAGAATATTTTATTAATCCAAGAGTATAAGTATACATACATTATATCAAAAATTAAATTTTCTAAAATATTATCTGATAATGTGTTACGAAAAAAGCTTTGAAATTTGTGATTAAAAAATTGTATAACATTTTATGAACCTGTTTGCTCGATAAATATTTCACTTTCCTCGATATAATGATAAACGGTTGTCAATATCACTGGATCATTCAAGAAATGGCCGTTTGAACCTAATAGATCTCCAAACAATCAATGTCCAACTGGTATTATGAGATTACGTTAATGGAATGGAGGCTTTAGTACAGTGAGTCTGTGTTTGAAGAACGGGGTTTCTTAATCTTCTCCAGATTCTTTATCACAATATCATGGAGTGAGCAATATCTGTTCCGGATTTCACACATCACTAGCCACAATGACAAGTACTCTTTTTCGTCTAATTCCTGAAAACAGAAATATTCATTAACATCGCATTTATCTATTTACATATTGACTGTGGAAAGACAAAAGAATATATGTAAAAAATTGGTATTTAGACCAAAAAAATAATGTAAGTTATCAAATGAATGATAAAAACTCTATTTTTACATCTTGAGAAATAAAAATTTGTCAACACAATTTTTTTTAACAAGTATATGAAGGGAAAAAATAATACGAATTTGTAATAAAGGGTCATTCAAATTGAGCAGTTTTTTTAATTCTTGGATAAAACACAAATGGCGTCATAAACTTGCCTGGGTCTTGTAACATTTGAGAAACGTAATGTAGGACATTTATAAAAATGGAGTTGTATATGATACAACAACACATTCAAATTGTTGAAATATTTTATGTATTGTAATCTCCGGAAACGGTGATGTTAATTGGCCACCAAGATCATGCGATCTGACACCGATGGACTATTTTCTCTGGGGTTACGTGAAAAGCCAGGTCTATAAGAATGACCCCCAATCAATTCCTGAGCTGAAGGACGTAATTATTTGCGTTATTGGCGAGTTAGAACCGCAATTATGCCAAAGTATCATCGAAAAGTACACAAAAGAGTGGACATCTGTGGTGCTGCAAGAGGAGGACATTTGATGGATATTGTTTTTTGTGTTTAAATGTCATACTTCAATGACCAATAACACATCGATCAATAAGTTCCAAGACTAACTACTAAAACAACATTTGTTTGCCAAAATTCTTTTTTATTCATCAACATAGTCTCCTTAATGAACCATACATTCATTCCAACGCTTTCCTAACTTTTCTATGCCAGCCGTGTAGAACGATTTATCTTTGATTTCAAAATAGGCGTTAGTTTCGGCAATCACTTCTTCATTGGAGCCAAATCTCTTTCCCTGGAGCATCTTTTTGAAGTCTGCGAACATCCAAGTCGCTGAGGGCCAAATCTGAAGAATATGGTGGGTGCGGAAGCAATTCGAAGTTCAACTCATGCAATTTGGCCATCGTTACCATCGACTTGTGACACGGTGCATTGCCCTGATGACAGAGAACTTTTTTCTTCTTCATATGGGGCCGTTTTTTTACAATTTCTGCCTTCAAACGCTCCAATAACGCTATGTAATATTTGATATTGATGGTTTTTCCCTTTTCAAGGTGATCGATGAATATTATACCATGCGTATCCCAAAATACGGAGGCCATAACCTTCCTGGCCGACTGTTGAGTTTTTGGTCGCTTCGGACGACTTTCACCGGCTGCTCTCAAATCAGCTGACTGCCGATTTGTTTCCGGAGTATAGTGGTGGATCCAAGTTTCATCCATTGTCATATACCAACGCAAAAAGTTGTTTCTGTTCCATTGTGAGCAAACGCGGCATCCATTTCGAAAAATACTTTTTCATGACCAAATGTTCATGCAAAATAGTGTGAACACTACCAAATGATATCTTCAGGATGTCAGCTATCTCACGCAACTTTACTTTGCGATTTTCCATCACGATTTTGTGTTTTTTGTTTATGTTTTCTGGTGTACCAGCCTCATTTAAACGATCAGAGCGTTCAGCATTATTTGTGTTTGTACGACCGCGTTTGAAATCAGCATACCCCCGACAATTGGTTGTTTTCGACAGAACAGAGCCCGGATAACACTTTTCAAGCCATCGCTGAGTTTGAACGGAATTTTTTCCCATTAAAAAGCAATGTTTTATCAACACACAAAATTCAGTTTTTTCCATTGTTTTGAAAATAGCAAAAGTAGCGTCACTAAAACCACTAACTCAATGACACAATGTCGGAATGTCATAAAAGTTTGACATGTAACTTCTAAAGGTTGGTACTAACTGAGAATGGTATGGATTTGTTATTAGAGGCGCCATCTGTTGGTTAGCCCCGGGACTTATTGATCGATGTGTTAAAAAGTTTTTGAAATCAAAGCAAATTGTGTTTCATTCAAGAATTAAAAAAATTTTAATTAAAAAAACCGCTCAATTTGAAAGACCCTTAATTATATTATATCAAGTAAAGATCAGTCAACTGTCAAGAATTATTATTTTACAACTTTTCCAAGTCTGCATTTACATTTGTTTGATGATTCTTCAATTTTGACAAAGTAAAATCATCTACTATGACAAAAATATCCTTAAAATATAATTTGACAAGATTAATGACAGTTCAATATAAAATAATGTAATATTGAAATATGGACAAAACCATGATTATTAAACATTTACATAATCAATACAGCAACTCTGATTTATATATTTTTTAAATTGTTTTATAGTTAGAGTTCTGCTTTTTGTAAAAAGCATTAATGAAACAATAAAATGTAATTACTTGGACAGCCCGTCTGTAATCGTCAATATGTGGATATTTAGCTACTTTGGAGACAATCTTCGCCCTTGAAATGAAGTACCGTGATATCTGATCAAAGAAAGCGGCAGCCTCTGATTCTACAGCTTGAATTTCAGCCAAAGTGTCTTCTTGAATAGATACACCAAAGTTGTTTCCATCTTCTATTTTAGGTATCATGAAGGAAATCCACATTTTCAACTGCAATTTAAAAATATTAATTGTATAGGGACCATTTGATAATTTCTCTGAAATGAAAGTTTTCAATAAAATCTAGGGATTTTGTGCCATATTAACAATTTCTTCCATCCAACCAGAAAGATGTTACAAGATCTAAAGGTACAAAAATCACACATAGGTCATAAAATCCAAACTAAGGGAGTCAAACTTGAAACTTCCAAGTGAAAGTCACTAAGTCATAGATGTCTGTGTCATCCAAAATTATTGCAGATGTTCATATTCTCTAGACACTATATGACACATATACAGGGGAATCAGTTACTTACCATCTATATTAGTGTATAATGTCAAGAAACACTGCTAGAGGTAAAATGTTTGCGTTCATTGATTCAGTGCGTTTTTCCCCATATATACGAGTACATGTGTTCAAATGTCTCGACAAATGTGTGATGCCCATGTTTACTTGTGCTCTTCTTTAGTCCATTATAAAAGATCACCAAAGGACAACCTCCGTGGACTGGTGGTAAGACGCTTGTCTGCCGATCCGGAGGTTGCGGGTTCGATCCCCACTGGAACCCAGATTTTTTTTAAATGGGATTCCAGATTGGTTTTTAGGACCTACTAAAATATCTTTCTGGTTGGTTGAAAGATATTGCCACATGGCAATAAACTCGCCACGTTAAAAAAAAAAAAAGGTATATGACAAAAAATGGTTTTAAAAAATAACTGTACCCTTTTCCTATAGGCTTATATACATATTTTCTATAAGATGCTCTAAAATAATGTATACATTAATTAAAGAGCGACCGTCGGAAAAAATCAGATCAGTAAGTTTGAATACTAGACAATTTCAAATAAGGGGTGAATCAATCTTGTACCCTTACAGATAAAGACTATTTTGAACATTTTTTAAATAAATCAATAGTGAAAATAATAGTTGAAACTAATTAGCATTATAAGGCAATTACTTATAAAAGATTAACTCATAAGTCATGACTTCACTAATGGGTCGATTCATGTATCATATACATGAATCGACATGTACATGTTTTTTAATATGTGAGAAGTAAAATTTGAAAAAACTTTATATGAAAACGAGTCTGGTCTAAATATTTATAATGAATATCGTGGAAAATGTAATAAAATTAAACCTGGGTATGGAATACTCTATACTCTGTATATGGAATATACTCTGTTCATGGTATACTCTGTATATGGAAGTTAAACTTGATATAGATATTGGCGCCATTCATTCTGCCTGTCTATAATAATAATTTTCTTACCAGATTCGAGTCCTCAACGAGCTCCCTGATTCGTGGTTTGACCAAATGTATGAGGTCGCAGAGGGGCTTGTTGCAGGGCACAGAACCACTAGGCAGAGCGTATACTCGGCAACCACTATCCCCTGTACCCTCGCTCGCACTCTCTTCAACACGGGGTCTTTTGGCACCAGGAAGTACGCAATCACCACCATTATTTTCTGCTGATGCAGGCGGTGGCACAGGAATATTTAAATCCTTGAAAAATAAAATCTTGTATAAATAACTGATCTTGTATAAAACTTTTGTATAAATGAGTTGAATTATATCTGATTTTATCTATTAATTTGTCTCAACAAGACGATTTATGCCCTGAGATCCCAACTATCTTAGTGTACCACACTTCCTAGTGGGATATCTCTAAAATACAATTCTGTCATGTAGTGCTGAGCCAGACCATTTAATGTTGTAAATATTATAAAAACCAGTCCCTATATTGCAAATTGTTAAAATTTGATTTTAATAGAAAACACATGATGATTTGTTCAAAAATTTTTTTTTGATTTCAATGAAAAACATATGTTCCAATTATTTTGTTATAATAACTATATTTTACATACAGCTCTCTTGTAATATAAATAATATAACCACCAGAGCACTATGTTTTTGAATTTACAAGACAGCTCATGAAAACCATTAAAGAAATTTAGATAGAATGAAGTCTGAAAGTCAGATCAAAACTGGAATTTCAATCATGAATAAGAAGCCAAACATCTACCAAACCATAGACATCAGAAATGCTGCTTCTGATGTTGAGGGGCAGATTTTTAGTAAATTTACAACCTAATGATGATATAGGACTATACAATAATGATTGAGGTTTGAAAATAAATGAGTCCAGAGATTACTCCATTTTTATCTTTATCGATTCATATTTATATTTTATCTTTATCGAGTAAATTGAAAAAATCTCATTTTATATTTCGAACCTTTTTCTAAAATGATGGATGAGGTGACGTATTTTGAAATAGTAAATTTTTGTTAAAAAAAAACAAAAGTCATAGGTATCCTTATATCTTCGAATACTAGGCGGGGAAAAAACCTATAATTCGATGGGAGTAGCAGTGGGGTTCAAACCAACAACCTTCCGCACAGAAGAGTATAACCGCGCGAGCATGTACCGCAACCTTCAGTGTGGTGAGAGTTGTCAAACTGTCCAAGTTTCAATGTTTGACAATTCTTACTTAAAATTTAAAACAAAACTGAATTTGAACTTTCCAACACAACTATTTATATTCTTTATTGGTATAATTATGAAAACCAAAAACAATTTTTTATTCTATACTGAGATTGTTTTATAAGAAGCTTTTATTTAAAATTAGGTTTCAAAAAACTTTGGTAAGTAACTCTTATTATGTGTGATGTATCTGAGTTAAACTTGTAGTAATTATTTGAAAATACATAGGCAAAGAGAATCCATTAATTTAATTTCTACAATCTGCATAGTAAAACTCCACAGAAAAAATCACAACAGTCTCAGTGCCTTTAGTGAAACAAAAAAATGATGCTGGTAATTCAATCCGCATACGATCCTTCTACATGTTACCAGCATCTTGAAACATTTATGTTTATTCATTTCACCTATTTATTAGACTCTTCTACAATCTCGTTAAGAATAATGTTAAAAATGTATATATTTCATAGTTTGTTTAATAAGACTTTTACTTATGTTTCCCTTTCATTTTCTCTCGTCAAATGAAGAAAAACAAAAGTAAATTTCATATTTACTCATAAACAAACTCATATGCATATGTATTATACACATATTCCACACATCAATGCATACAAAAAAAAATTCAGTAAGTTTTTATATTTCTACTCCATATATAAAAACACAAAAGTTTGATTGAAGATTTCTTTTTCACTTATCTTTTACTGATAAAGCCTGTCCAATTATCTGGTCTTTGTGATAACTTTCTAGTTGAATTAAAAAATCTATCATATTGCTCAATAGATAAGTGAGAAATGGAATATTAGCCCACCTGATGAACATCAGCAAAATTCCTATTTTGGAAGTTCGGTGTCTCCAACAAATCATTTAATTTTACGATTTTCTCAGGAAACCCTTTTATTATCAGTTGTTCTGCTTTAGTCTTAAGAGAATCTTTGTAATCTTGTACCTGAAACCAAAGATTTATTCCAAATATAGAATAATTTATTACTAATAACAAAAATATTATTTTAGATATAAAATATTGTGGGTATTATTTTCAATTCCTATAAGCATTCAAGATTTTTAATCGTAATTACAGAGGTATTCAAATTATTAGACTAAATATAATACAAATATTGTATAGTTGGTATTATGTATGTGATAATATGGGATTAAATATTTAGAAGAGAGATATGCATTTTTTTATAAAGGAATGAGACCCCTTTATCACACGCCTTGCGTAGTGAAGTTGTTATCTATATCCACATAATACAGAAGCCTTTCTATTCAAATGGTTTTTTAGTGTGAGTTTATGGGGATGTGTACTGTGGATAAAATTATTTTTTTTAAGTAGAACATTTTTATTACTTGTATTTTTTATATTAAAATTGTTTCAGTAAACTGGATATTTTGTTTAACAAAGTTGTATCTTCTATTTCATATATCTAGTTGATAGCTTATACATCAATACCTTGCACAGTATGCTTAACACGTGCCAAAAAAACACTACTGGGCAAAACAGAACTAATCAAGGTATTATTATTACGCACATAGAACTATTATACACACTTGCACTTAAAGAAACTAAAAAAAGTATTTCATATAATTAATTAATAAAAATAAATTCTCCACTGACCACAACTTCACTACTCAAGATCTTGAGTGATACTGACACATACATTGAGTTAGCGTAAGTCATAAGGTAATGCAATTAAAAAAATCATATTTTTAGATTTATAAACCATATTAGATCAAATCCCATACCGTTGAAAACTGTACTATGCAAGGTATTACTGTAGATTTATTTATAATTATTAACTTTATTTTTTAAATAATTATATATTTTGTTATCGTTAGAAATGTAAATCAAATTTACCCATTTCCGGGATTTTTATGCAAATCTAATATATTGTTTTCTTGAGAGGTTTGAAGTAAAAATCATAACTCCTTTGATTGTTTTGTATTGAATCATAGTTATATTAATATTTTTTGGTTGAAACTTATATTTTGAAGTGTTTATTTAAGATTTTTATTATTTATCAATGATAAAAAGTAAAATGTGTAGTTGAAATTGAACAGCACCAAAGAAAAATATTTGTAATATTTATTCAATTTATAACATCTAAAAATGACCTTTAAAGAGATATCTCTTTGAAAATATTATTTATAATAAATCTCAATTTATCTCGAAACATGTGTTATTATATAATGTTTCCAAATTTAATTAAAATTGAATCATTTGTTGAAAAAAAATATGCATCCTTATGCTCATGTGAAATATACCAATTTTACTCATATCAGAAATCGGGCTCAACAGATTTATTTAAAAATAACCAATGAAATGAAATACCCAATACCAAAGCGTAATAGTTATTTTTATCATAAACAAAAATATCTAAAACTAACAAAGCAATTGCTGATAATCGAAAATATGAGTATAAAAATTGTAGTACGAGGCAAATAGCACCCATAATTCGAGAAAACTATGTTATAGAACGTAACCCCCAGACTGAAAAATGCCAATTTCTAGACAATCCTTGAATCTCAGAATAAGTCTTCAAATATAGATTAAGGTGATATTACGAATTTGACTCCAATGTTTATCAAAGACAGTAAAGTGAAATTCATGTTCTTTTATATAAAATCATATCTGCAAATGAAGCAAATTCATTGCCATATCATGAAAATAGCACATTTATTTGTCATACACAAAGTGCCAATTTTCACAATTTGACTCTAGATAAGCACAAATTTTAAACAACGTATTTTGCATACATCTACATTAATCGAAAATTGGATATAAATTAAAAATGCCAGGAAACTTATGTGAACTATAATATCTCATAAGCTTACTGAAACTTAGAACTTTTCAATAATATTAGACGATTTATTCCTTGAACATAATGTATTCACACTTGACTGAAGATATGAATGCAGACTTCACATGCCATATTATTGTGTGAAGTCTTTGGTCTCATCTCGAACAATTAATTGGTTGCTACATGAGCACCCTTGAGGACAGTCTGCTCTCTAAACTACGCTATACAAATTCTCCTTTTATTATTATTATGGATGTCAAGACAGTACATAAAAATTTCAAAATGACGCTATTATAAACAATTACTACTTTTGACATTTAACAGTAAAACAGAAAAAAAACAAAAAATAATTATTCATCCTGTGAAAAATATCAAGATTCTGTATTGGTCAAATAATAAACATAAAAAAGTAGAATTCAACAATATTCAATATTTCAATGCTTTTGTGAAATAAATTATCATGATCCTTCAAGTTTAATACATAAGTATCCTTGATTCATATTTCATTAGGATATTCACTTGTAAATGGATATTTCTCATACAGAGTATCCTGCAGTATTTCATTCAACATATCAGTTTGATTAATAATAAAACATAAGCACATCTTATAAAATCACTAAATACACCCTGACAATCAGTGCATTTCCACCACTTTTCATTTGCACATTTCATTTTATTGTCGAACAATGGTTCTATTGACAATATGTTGGGCAAAGTGGTAAAGTAAGTTGGTACACTAATTAGATAACTGTTATTTGACGCAACATAGTCTACAGTATGAAAATATATGTATATTCTACTGCTAAAGTTCGGTGATGTATCTTTAGTGAAGTGTGACATGGACATTTTTGTCAATAAAAGAAATATAATGCACACGAACAAGCATTTAAAAAATATTTTTGTAATATTCAAAAGTAAGCTTCTTTTCAATCTTTTACTCATACAAGATATTCTATAAAAAATCAAAACTTAGTAAATGGACAGATTATTACAGCCGATTACTAGACAAATGATTTTTAATATTGACATTGACTCTTAGAACGTGGAATAACATCACAAGGAAAATCAAACAATTTAAACTTGGATCTACTGATATATTCTTACTACACAATTAATGTATTTGTTTATTGATTCACTACTTACAGATGAGGACGGCAAACTTCGGAAATTTATTTGTGATGAGGTTTGCACCCCATCCTGCATCTGTAATATGGCAAATATCTTTCTTATGCTCGATATTAGAAGCAGATATGATTGTAAAGAAAAAATACAAAGGTAAACAACTGAACAAAGTATCAGTGTGCAAGTGAGTAATGATGATTATATATATATTATAATTTAATATGTTACATTTCATAATTGTTTAAATATTAAGAAATATATATATATATATATATATTTAAAGTCCATTTGTGACCACTTAGAAAGACCAAAAAAAAATCAATAAACATGATTTAAACAGTGCTGTCTTATAATAAATATCACCTCAAGAACCATTTCTGGGCTTAATGTTGAAAAAATACTAAGCGCCATAAGACTTAAATTTAGATGTAATAAATCTGGAAAGTAAAACCAATGAAGAATTGAGCATTATCAAATTTTGTGAAAATTTGTAGTGCACAAGAATAAAGTGACATAATGAGAAATAATACAAATGATGCTAAGAAAAAAAACTATAATAAATATAATGAAAAAGGAGACAATTATGCCAAGAAAGACAACTATACCAACAGAATGAAAAAGAAGACATGCAAAATATTTTTTTTCAATATTCAATCATGGTCAAATATTATATACATTGTGGAAACGCTGAATTTGAAGTACATCATCAAACATTGTTTTTCAGTGTTTACTAAATTAAAGTTATTTTTTAGCCTACCCCAATACAATCATTTTCATCAACACAGTAAAAAATATTTTATCACAGAACATGTTAAACAATAATACCAATAAATGGGTTAAATATATAAATAACAAAATTATTGGTCTAACGGATTGACAAACAGCAAAATTGTGGACAGACAAAACGCGTTTAAGATTTAAGACCATTATTAACTTAAAAATCCTACAAGGATGTTTACTACTAACAAGAGAGAAGAAAATATAAAAAGGAATGTTTAGGCTACACACAGGCCAGTCTGTCCTGCAATGAGTAACTACAGGTTTATATGCAGATTACTATATTCAAATCTCAGTCACAAAAAGTATACACAACTCAAGTACAAGCAAAAACATATGGATATTGCCCTAATACTCAAGAAAGAAAAGAAATCTGAAAATTTGGACATTTGACAAAAATATAATGAAATGTGTATTACACAATATTTACAGTAAAAAGTTATTTTGAAAAATCACTAACTGAATACAATTGTGAGCATTTACTCTGAATGATTGGTTGATAAATGTACAAACTGCAGAACATCTAAAAACCGCAAACTACAAATTAAAAAAGATAAAATAAACCTTACATATGCTTATCTGATCCGAGTTAAAATATTTACTGGCACTGAGCCCACCCAACCAAGTATAAGAAATAATATACTTAATATCTTGCTAATTGTTCCTTTGGTTTGTGCAAAGTTCTGGTTTGTGCAAAGTATTGGTTTGTGCAAAGTTCAAATCACAACAATAATGGTTTACTTTTTACCGAGCCATAAAGAAAAGTTGATAAAATATATATTAGTTCAGCTCTACTCTTGCTTTATAATTTAGGTCAATCTGATCCACTCAAAACATAAATTCAGTCATACAAATTCACTATGCTTCACTTTAACTCGTATACCTCCAACAGGGAAACAGTTTAATATTTATTATTTCTAATAAGAATGTCATTGCATACGACCTTCACCAAAAACTTTTATGATTAAAAGGCTTAAAGAATTTTAAATCGTTAACAATTCCAGTAGAAAACTCTTACATTATCAACTATATAATCTCCTAGTTAACTTGAATGCGCAGATAGCATATTAATGATAAAATGGAAACCAATTGTATTATATAATACTTCTATTGTATATATATATATATACATATATATATATATATATATATATATATATATATATATATATATATATATATATATATATATATATATATATATATATATATATATATATATATATATATATATATATATATATATATATATATATATATATATATATATATATATATATATATATATATATATATATATATATATATATATATATATATATATATATATATATATATATATATATATATATATATATATATATATATATATATATATATATATATATATATATATATATATATATATATATATATATAATTTTGTATGGGGTTTTCAACCAGACAGGAGTAAAAAGACATGTGTTGGAAAAAACAGACCCAGTATTTATCGTGCTTTGTTTTCAAACACATACCGAAATTTTAGATATCGAAACAATCCCAGTGGAAGAAAAATATTCTATCAACTAGGCGTTGAAAGTCAGGCCTTAATCAAAATTAATTGAGTAAGAAGAATATAAAAAAATGAGATCAAGTATAGGTAAGAAAGGCAATTGGGAAAGATAAAAGAAATGGGTACACCCGTTTCAAGTATAAACATAAATACTTTTGTAAAGAGTGGTATTGGATAGTAAAGCCTTTTAAAGAAATTTTACGATTTTGTGATACTTTTTATAGGCACAACTGGTAGAAAAGTTAATATAAAACAGTACAAAGAATGATAGGAACTGTATATTTATGACAAAACTGCTCAAAGAATACTAGAACCAAATAAAAAAGTTCAAATAACTAGAAATACTACGTGTTAATCAATATTTTAGAGATACTTTAGTTAAATAGCTCCGAAGTCTAAGGAAAAACCTAATCAAATGTAAGTTACTTTGTTAGCAATGACGAATATGTAAAAAAAACCGTAACAAAGAGAAAAATACCTTTGTGGAGATGTTACATTACGGCTTTTATAAATACTTTTAGATATCGGAGTCAAAAACCTAAATCCTAATTAATGCCACTTTAAAAATTCCTGGCTACACATTGCATAGAATCTTAGTGGATTACAACAAATTTTTTTTTCGCAATTCATATCATGACACTGCACTTGAACAAAACTATTATAATGCTAATTATAACTGAAAGCTAATAATGATTGAATCAAGTTACAACCGAAAAGACCGAAAAATTTACAAAATAATTCAAAGAAAATAGCTTACATTGTCCATGTCAAATGTCAAAGATGCGTCAAAAATGTGGTAATTTGGAAAAGTTTGAAACAGAGACAAGTATTACTACAACTAATACTTAGTTGATAAAATAAAAAGCGTTAAATTTACTTAGCCTGAAAAAAAGTAATAATTTGAACGCCTTTTGTCCTAAATGATGAATTCCAACTACCACAAGTGACACATAATTGAGCAAAATTGCCCTAAAGATGGATAAAATGAATTGAAATTAAATATGTACCTTCTTTGCCGTGTCAGCCATTATAAATTAAAGGAAGATATATGAAGAAATACTTAAAATTAATCAACTACACACGATAGACCTAATAAATTCCTAATAACGTGTTTATTATCCCCCCTGCAAATCGCAGGTTTAGCAGGTTTCTATCAGTTTCCGCTTTTGTTTTTTTGTTAACAATTTATGGCAAGAAAACTACAAAAAATATTGCCAGTATGTTAATTCTTTTTTCCTTATACCACGAATTGCTCTTTTTTATTGTAACACCGAATTAAATGTCAATTCATTATATGTCAAGTTGACTGCTCGATGAAATATATGTAACATTTAGAATTGTTTAAAATAAACTCTCAGTTTACAGCTACAATCCTTGTCATTTTAATCTAATTAATGTTAAAACTATTTCTTAATCATATTCATTTTACAATTAATACCAATATAATAGTTTTCATTTCACTATCCAGTTGTCCTCATTGAATAATTATTAATCATCATTTCATTATGTCTTCGTAATTTTCAATTTATATTTATAAATATAAACAAATCATAATCCTATGCGGTTTTGTTTGGGTATTTTTTTATTAACTAACATTTCATGCTCCTGTGGGAAAATGACAAATTTAGAATTATATATTGCCATTTTTGAAAATAATTTTATGTTAAATGCACTGCAAGCATTCTGATTTTCTCTGATTTTTTGTCTCGTCTATCATCAGGGCATTTGGATATTATTAAGGTACTACTTAACCTATCATCCATATTGTCATTAAATAAAAATATGATTTCTTGTTAAACTGTCTTTTTCTCTGAGCATAACATATTAATAAAAGAAAATTTGATGTGGCTTTTGCAATGCTCAAAATCTTTTCCCCAACTTTTGAATTAAGGGTTTTACGAACCGAAATTATTTTAATTACTGCTTCTAGAAAGCCCTTACTGTATCGGACGTGTGCGGTCACTCCTTGTGATTAGGTGGATACACTTGTATGTGGTATAATGATAAATAGACATTGAAATCCTTGTATATGTTGTATATGTAAATTCTTGGTTTTGTATTTTTCTCGTAAAAATTATGTTTGTTTGACTCCGATCGTGTTCGCGACCGCAAGGGAAATAAAGGACTTGCGGGCAGACCATCGTGAGTAGGTCACAGGCCGGTCGCCTTAAGCAGCACTCAGAACCCCGAAAGTTGTTGTATTTCGCGGGGAATGGGCACTTGTGATGACTGACCGACCATTAATAAGGAGGGTCCCTTTTTAGGGGAAATTATATTCTCAGTAACAACCGACTCTACTGTTTTACTTTGAGACCCGCTACTTCAACCTGCCTGAGAGGAATCTCTCCACCCCGCTACCTTCTTCTTCTTCTGGATCTACGCTTTGGAATTCACTACCTCAATTCTCCGAGCGTGGCGCAGCAACCAACGTACCTACGCTACAATCTATTTGTACCCTGTGTGGTACACTTACAAACCCACTGCTGATTTTATGCATTATTGACTTCTTACAATTAACCAACAGTTAAAATTACAAAAGCATACAGTGGTTTGAATAAGGTAGCAAGGGCAAGAAATCCTTTGAGGACATGAAAATATTCTTTGATTTAAAGACTTCTTGGATGTACATCAAAATAACTATTTGTATGCTAAAGGCTGGGTGTTGTGAAATTATATTTTCCAAATACGCAGTTGGTCACTGCAGTAATTACATTTGCTTGAATAAATAATTTTCAATTGATGTCCCATTTCCATTCTGTTTATTATTGAAACTAATTGTCTATTACTTGCTTTAAAGTACTATGATTTGGATATGATGTATTGGTTTGTTTTCTCATTCCATTTTTATTTAGATATTCATTTTTAAAACACAGTAGTAATCAGTGAATGTTAATTTTAAACTTTTTAAGACAACTTCTCAAGTACCTTTTCTTGTCAAGATATCAGCTCATTTATTCCTATGTACGAAATGAAAGGGTTAGTTTTTTTTATTAAATATAAGACTTTGTCTTTTATAGTCCCAAATTATCTATTTTGCATGAAATACAATAAACAGTATTTGAATTTAAATTTTTGAGAAGACATTGAATCTGTAATTATGATAAAATTTCCGTTTGTTCTATAAAAGTATTTGATAAGCTTCTCCAGTAAATGATAATGGCAATTTGTTTAGAATATTTATGCATGTATGTTTTCGAATACAACAATAACTGTAATAAAACAGAAATTATTGAAAAAAACATTAACTTTCTTCATTAATAGCTTTCCAAGCTTTAGTTCTAGGGTATCTTGAAAGCATGGTAAGATTTTTTTTATGTACACATATTATATAGCAACATGTAATTATTTATTAAAGTATATTGTGAAAACTTTTAATCAATTCAGTTATATCTGAACCTAGAGATTGCCAAGTAAAATATAGTTAATTTAAAAATATATTCCAGGGTATTGTTTTATAATAATGGACTATCCTTAGTAAGGATATTTTTTATCCAATCATTTATGAGCAAGATAAATACTCATAATATTAAGATTAGATTTCAGAGCTCCAATTATTATTCTCAATCCTTTATCAAGAGTAAGTTGCATACATTTATGATATTATGCCATTTCCCTGCTGTTGCCCCAGCAGGTAAAGAGGACAGAGCCCCAGACTTTCCTATCTTGACACATACGAGTATTTCACCTTTTGCACATTCAAATACTTTATACAGATTCCACAATTTCTCTGACTTCTTACTTTTCCTTCTTTCAAAATATTTACTGATAAATATTCCAACAATTCATAAATCAAAAGCTTTTCACTTAACTTTGTCCTCTGTTATCTGTTTCATACATTAAAAATAGCACTCCATAAAGAAAAAGTTTACATTAATAAACAAAACTAATTTTATACTGAGTAATCTTTTGAACACATTAGAATAGTCAATACCTTTTTTGGTGCTATTTTGTCAAAGTAGCTTTAACAACATTGATGACATGATAAAGTAATATCTTGTAAAATATTCTAAATAAAAATTGAAAATATTTTAAGTACATATTGAGACATTTTTGTTAACTACATCTCCACAGGTTAATTTGATATGCTTCGACAAGAATGCTGACGGAGAAATTGTTTAAAAAGTGATCTATAGGACTAAGGATGGAATAATTTTTTTTATTATTCTTTTGATATTGATTATTTTTATGTATTTGGCAGTTTTAAGAATAATTGTTTATTGTTAATATCAATCGGCACAAATTTGATGCCTCAAACCTACTCTACCATAGAAGCTGGATAAAATTATTTATTTTCAAGAACTCATCTTGATTTAGAAAATCATAAGCGTAATTGTAACTTGGTTACTTCCAATTTTGTGTTAGTTGTTTGATACATTTAATTGTTCTGTTAAAGATATATATGAGAACATATTATTGTAATAACATATTAATGATCTCTTGATCGAGTAAATGTATTTTACTATTTTATTTACGCTTTAATTTCCTAGTATTTAATCTTAACAATATGGGATTTATATTTCTAATAAGATTATCTCACATGCCTTCAAAATCGGTACTTTTGAGAAATACTATAATATTTTATAACCAAATGGGCTGTCTTTAAACATGTCATCATCCATATCTCCAGTTATTTTCTGCACTTTTTCGGTTTGTGTTCCTCATTTTTGCCTCTTCACTCGATTGCATTTTTTAATAAAAATGAAAATTTCTAGGACATAGAATAAAATTAAACTTCCCCGCCTGAAATGCACAGTTTCCGGTTTTTAAATTTCAGTAACAATTTATGGAATTGAAAAATAAATCTGATTGCCAGTATTGTAATTTTCCCCTGTCACGAATATTTTACTTTTTTCTTTAGAATGGCGGCAACTCCTCCCAGCGGGAAAAGTAAATTCCCCTCTATGGCCGCCGTTTCACGTTCAATCTGGATCGCAATCCGCGATCCAAATCGGCGATCACGGATTGCGATCCGATTGATCAATCCATCAATCCGCTCATTACACGGTCAATCTTGACCGCGATCATTGATCGGCGATCACGGATTGCGATCCAGATTGACCGTGTAACGGGCGCCTATAACTTCTAAACATCACATCACTATATACATAAAATCAGCCACCTAACGATAGGCACGCCGTCACTCAAAAGTTTCGATTTATTACGTATGACATTTATTTAAATATATTCTAAATATTAATTTTGAAATGAGACAAACCTTCTAAAAAAAGAAAGGTAGAAATAAGAAAAATGCGAAACAGGAGAGTGTGACGAGATACTTGAATGTAGATCAGACAATGGCTGAATGTGTGGAGAGGAAGGTGCGATTATTTGGTTTCTCTGCATACCCAAAAAGGGACTTGATGATGTCAGGGTAAAAATTATATCTTGATGTGATTCATTTCAAAGTATAAAATGAGGAACTTAGTATATATACATGTAGATCTCGCAGTTTAATTATTTCATAAATTTTCTTGCTTATCCTGGTTCGTAATGTTTATTTGACTCCCTCATTTCATTTTGTCAAGTATTTTGTATTAAATCCATTACATTGATTCCGACAATATTACTTGTTTTGTTTATATATCTTTCCTTATTTTCTGTGTTTTCAAGTAAACCTAAAGTAGTATTGTAACTATTTTGTACTTAGCTTATTGTATAACATTCTAGTTGAGATTAAAAATTGGATTTAGTGGTACTATTTTCTCAAAATGTTTTTAATTAAACTGCTTATTTTCTATCTTAGTAAAATGTCTCACGTATGCCAAATAAATTAATGAATTCTTAAATGTCATAAGCCGATTGACTTAAGGAATTCAGTTTGCATACTTTATTTGTCAATATTATAATTTGAATCGCAATACATAACCATAATATTCTCACATACTCTTTTAAATTTAATTACTTAATTTTGAAAGATTGATTTTTCTTAAACCTAGCCAGTGCAAATAGAAAATGATTTATTATCCTTATTTTGCATTCCAAAAGAAATTATTTCATGATGTCTCAAAATAACAAAAATATATTTAAGGTACTCTAAAATCATTATTGCTATTTAAGGCTATCCATGATTGTTGGGTTGTGGACTGAATTCCCAATTGAGCGTAGTCATAACTGACAGCTGTTTAAAGTTACTTTTTGATCGACCACAAGAAAGGGCTTATATGGTATACAAAAGATATAGTTTTTCTAGATTTTAAGGTTGCTTGCCTGAAACATTTGACCATTGGTTGATCATTGTGATGTTTGCGCCTGTGATTTACATAATATGACCGAGTTCAACCGCGCTCATTTGAGAACTTGGCCTATGAACTTGTAATATAATATCAAAAGAAAACATTGACATCTTCATATAAACAGCTATTATTCAAGAAAAAGAAGAAGTACACTGACATATGTCTGGATTATTCAAATTGAATAATGTAAACCCATAAACATCTGTCAAATTTCTAATACACGTGCGTTTTATAGCGGCATCAATAAAAAATACGTAAAGGCATTAAATTTCATAAATAAACTTCGGAAATATTCTATTTGCGAAAATAATTCGTATAAAAAATTTGAAAACTATGTTTTGATGTAAATTATAGTCTTGTGCAATTACTGCAGACGTTAATTAAAGTTACGATAATAAAAAAAATTGATATAAATTTTACTCATATTTATCGATATGTCAACTTTTAAATTTTCATTTAATACAGAAGATAGTAAAGGAGATACGGCAAAAGGTATAAAATAATTACTATAGAATATCGAAATACGTGTATGACACAGTAAATGCACATTATCTATAATTTCAAAGAAATTGTTTTTACTTTTTATTGTGTATTTAATACCATTGAAATTGTTTTTACTTTTTATTATGTCTTTTTAACTACCTTATTTCACCATGATTCTCCTACAGTGTTAGTGATTTATTGTTTTATGTAGAGCCTCTTGGGAAGAGCACCTTGTTGTTTAATTTACCTGATTCCTCTATCATAGTGATTCCCAGAGGACAGAACAGTCCCTGAGGCATGCTTAAAGTATCGAGGGGTAGAAACAACAAGGGACATTGAACGACCCAACTTGTTATAAAAAATAATTTTAATACTGCCCATTATGTTTTCATTACTACTGTTATGATCAGTAAAATATGACTTAAACTCTGTAGTTATGATAAAACAATAAAATTGTACAAGTGTTATAAATATATGTGCATGCAGTAGTGTAGCATGGCGCTGGTATCTAGGCAGTTGACAAAGGTGTTGATAATACAAATGTGACATTGGCGCCCTTGGTACCATTTAGGCCCTGATTTCAAAATTTTCATACTATAGTTCGGAAATTCTAGGATGAGTCCTGTGACAGCTCACAAATTTGCCCCAATACAACCTTATGTAATGTATTTACCTAAATAACTTGCTATTTATTTGAATTGAGGCTTATATTAAAATTGATAAAATAATAAAAATTACTGAACATCGTTACAAGGTTGTATTGGGGCAAATTTGTGAGCTGTCACAGGACTCATCCTAGAATTTCCGAACTATAGACAAAATTGAATGGCGAATATTGAAACTCGCACAAACAAATTCACCACGGATGCCAAAAACCTAGCTTTGCCTCCGTGTGCATGTCTACAACTGAAGCGGATATGTGTTGACGTGAGTTTTATTTATAATGGAGCAGGGACACTAGCGACATCCGTAGCTCAGTGGTTAAAATATTGGTCTGTTAAACCTGGAGTTTGATTCCTGAATCCGATTTATATCATTTAAATCTAGTTTCTCTGACAATAGAATTGATCATTCAATTTTTTGGTTTAAAAATGTATCACAATAATGCTATTGAAGGTACAACATGAAGTAGGTGGCATTGGAGAGAAGTTTAACCATAGCGGTGGAAATACAAAAAGGTTGGGAAACAGTACTCTAACTCGTTAGAGCACTGTCCGGCCTCTGCTTCTTCTGCCATTCAAATTTCAGAAGCAAACTCTGTCGCTTTTCTACACTATCTGTCCAAAGTATTTTAACATCCTCCTTCGACACAGCAAAGAAGCACATCATTCTATCCCGAGCTCTTCAATAGTCAATTGATTGTTTATTTTGACTGTGCATGGAATGAGCTGAAGCCACCTCCAGAACCACATCTCAAATGCATCAATCTTCTTTTATCATGCACTTTTGAGTGTTCAGATTAAATTATTGAAACAATCTGTTATAAGAGCAAACATGTCCTAAAATCTTCATTGTCACTGATTTCCATTAAAATATTCAAGTTCTTCACTTCACAATATTTCAAGTTGTTTATTATAATAACATAACTGTATGCCCCTAGCGATCTAACCACTTACATTACATAACTGTGTGCGCCTAGCGATCTAACCACTTACATTCATATTTTTTATTAATTTATTTTTCTATTTCAATAGTTCTTTGGCAATTTTTTTAAAGTTGGCCCTAAATTTTCCACCTCCATATCGTGCTAGTTAGGGATCAGCAAAGGCTCACTTTTAACAAAATCCTTTCAGTAAAATTCCACTATTCTCTCTACTCTTCTTCGTTCCAGGTGTCAATCAAAGATTCTTTTAAGATATGTGTGTCCTGTATTCTCTACATCAGTGGTCCCCAACCCCCGGGCCGTGGACCAAATGGTACTGGGCCGCGCAAGGGCCTGCTTAAAAATCAAAATTACTTTTGAAAAATCGAACATACCCAATAAAACTTAATTATAGCTTAAAATAATTATTCCGTTGAAAACCCCTTCACGCTAAGTTACCACCGACCTTCCGACAATACTTTCGAAATAAAACAACACCACACTACCATATGCATGCCGCATGCGGAGTCGTCCTTGATTCCGAAGGCAGTCTTGCCGTAACTTAAACAAGGCAAATACTATATATTTTATATACTTTATATATACATAAGATGTCAAAAGTCGTCCTCTGTCGATTGAAGATCGAGTCGAGACGTCTATCGATCGAGATTTGAGATCTTATCAATACTTAAAAATGTGAAAATCGGGATATATACGAGTACTTAACTGTTGGAAGCTTCCTTATAGGTACGAGCTGTACGCTGTACGGGACGTGGCTCTTCCATTTCAACATGTATCTAAATAATAATGTACCGGGAGTCTGGCAGAGCCCAAATAAAATCTTCATTTTTTGCTATATTTTTAATTTCTTAAATATTAGAAATTGTTAACTTTACTGACTTTTATTAGGCCTAAAAACCTGAGAGTGAATCTAAGCATTGTATCATTCATAAGGAAATGCTTGCAAGCCGAAAAATTTCACCGGAATTCAACAGCGTATTGAATGATGTCGTTAAAGTTATTAACCACATCAAAGCACACGCCCTTAACTCGCGCCTGTTTGAGCAGCTTTGTGAGGAGATGGACTCAGAACACAAATGCCTTCTCTTACACACAGAAATAAGATGGTTATCCAGAGGGAAATCGCTAACCAGAGTATTTGAATTACGAGAGCCATTGCAAAGATTTCTCGCAGAAAAGAAGTCACCGCTGGCAGCACATTTCAATGACAAGGTATGGGTTGCAAAACTGGCTTACCTGTGTGACGTATTCAGCCTGCTCAATGAACTTAATCTGTCCCTTCAGGGTAAAATGACAACTGTTTTCAAGTTGGCAAACAAAGTAGCTGCATTTAAAGCCAAACTGGAGTTGTGGGAACGACGCGTGAACATAGGCATTTTGGACATGTTTCAGACATTGGCGGGGATTTTAGACGAGACAGCCAGAGCATTCATTCTCCCAGTTGGTGCAAGATCACCTGTCTTTACTTTTAAAAGAGTTTGAGCGCTACTTCCCAACCACAAAAGACCGACGAACTGGCAAGGAATGGATCCGGGACCCATTTATCAATAAACCACGCGAATCTAGCATGCCTGCGAAAGAAGATCAACTGCTGGATATTGCAAATGACGGCAGCCTTAAAACTATGTTCGAGACAACAACTCTGCCGGTGTTCTGGATTAGAGTCATGGCGGAGTACCCTGAGATTGCCACCACAGCACTAAAACCCCTATTGCCATTTCCGACATCCTATCTATGTGAAGCGGGGTTTTCTGCAGTGACAGCAACCAAAACAAAACAAAGAAATAAACTGGACATAATCAAGACGCTTCGGGTGTCACAATCTCCTATTACCCCCAGATGGAACCATCTCGTTTCAATGAAGCAAGCTCAGGGTTCTCATTGATTTAGCATTAAGTTAAAATATTAAATCTGTTTTTATTCATTTTTAAGGGGTAACTGTATTTTATTTTGAAGGCATGTTTAAACACGATTCAATTAAAAATATTAAATCAAAACACATAATACTTCTACATCAAAACTTTTAAAGAAAATAGATAAATAACTTTCAAGTTAATATACGAGTATCTGCAAGATATCAGAATAACATTAAAATCCCGATATTAAACCCTAAGCATTCTCAAAATAAATTATTTTCTCTATCTTGGAAAAAAATACTTTCAACCTTCCGTTGAATCTTAAAAATATTGAAAATACCCATGAACCCAAAAGAAAATTCAAAAATTATCTGAAACTTAATAATCCTTCATTGTTATTATATATTTTTTCTTCATTTTTCCCACAAACCTTGTGTTTTCTCTACTATTATTTGTCACTATAACTTATGTACCACAGTTGTAAATTTTATTATTATATATTGTACATATATTGTTATTAAATTTAAAAAAAAACTACATTCAATGTGTCCCCCCTCCCCCCCCAGTGGGCCGCGGTAAAATTATGAAACGTTGACCGGTCCGCGGCGACAAAAAGGTTGGGGACCACTGCTCTACATGACAGAGTACCTGCAGTTTCATGTGGAAATTGATAAATGGCACAGGGTGCGTCATTATAGCGGACGTTTTGTAAATCGCCATCTTGTACTAGTTGATAAATTAATACTAAAATTCGTCTTTGAAAATACTTAACATTTCAGCTGATCATCTGATGGAAATTATTTACTCTTCATATCCATGTAGTAATACCATTTTGAAGATGACTTTTATTTGTCTGGTTCTGTTTTGTTAATAAAAATACTTTATTGTAAAATAATCTATATTGAGAAGAACTAGTTTGTTCTTTGCATGATAATATGTTGCAAATAGATTTTAAAAGTAAATTTTAATACAAATGTATTTTTTTACTAACTTCAGAAGATAATTCAGAAAGCAATCGACCTATTATTTGGATAGATTCTTCAGAAATAATTCCAAATGATGAGATTATTCTAAATGTAGATGAAATATTTCCAAAGGCTAAAATGTTCACAATCGGTGATTTGGAGATAGGTCACATTTACACTGAAGATGCTGTCAAATATATAATGGATATGGAAGACAATAAAAATCTTACTAATGACGTCTTAAATGCAGAGTGTCAACACTCGGACCTTTTAACCGGAAAATATGAAGGTATAATAAGTATTTATATTTATCAGTGCTGTTAAAACCTACTTTCAAGAAGTACAGCTGTATTAAAATCTAAAGTAACAAGTATACTAAGTAAAAAGTAGTAAGGACACCATTCAACATCTTCAGTGCTGAAAATGTCTAGGCATTCGTATAAACTTTTACTAGGTGCTCAAAATGCCTATCATTGTTCTATTCCCAATTTCTTTAGCTGAATTTAAAAACAAGTGAACCCAGAATGGCCTTACGGTACTGATAGGGTTCGTAAGGGTTATATGGCAATGAATTCAATTTTTTAACAGCACAGTAAGATTGTTTAAAAATCTTGATATTTGTTTTAAATAAAAAAAATTGTTCAATTTAGGATTTTTTTATCATTATAACATCAAATATTTATTTTTGTGATAAGAGTAATATTTTTTTCTCAGAGTTGATGAATCCCCGTTTAATAAATTCAATTGTTAATCGATTTCAGGTTCTATTTTTTGAATTTTATGTTCAATTTTTATCTACTATATTTTTGATATACTATTAATCAAAGGAATTCAGGTTTTCTCTTATGTTTCTTTAAGCTGATATAAAAAAAACTCTTGGAAGGATTAAGTACGAGTATGTTTTATCAATATTTTTTCTATTGTTATTTTTTGTTCATTTAGGAGGAATAAAAATATGGGAATGTACTTATGATTTAGCTGAATATCTTAAAGAAAAAATCCCTTGGACAAACACATTGGTTATGGACTTAGGATGTGGAGCTGGAATATTGGGCTTAATTGCATTAATATCAGGCGCAAAAGTCCATTTTCAAGACTATGTAATGTATCAAAAGTTTTTTACAATTAAATAAGTTTATTTCTGAAATAATTAAGATCTAAAGTTATCAGGACGATTTATAAAATACTATTATAAGTTACGTCCCAAGTACACTTTTAAAATATTTAAAGTTATCTGACGATATGAATTCATATGAAATAATGTACAAAGTGACACCAGTCCAAAACACATTGGGAACTGGACATGGTATCAAATGCTTAAAAAAATGCTAAATATTATACCATCTATATAATACACACATATACAAATTATAGTCATGCAGAATCAAAATATTCAAAATCCACATTGAAAGGTTATCAAATTGGGGACATCAATCATCTGCGGAGCTGATGGCTTTGGAACTTTGGTCAGTGAGAAGTTTACGAAATCAATGAAAAACCCATGGTCAGTATATGAATATATCTGCTCCAGTGGTAAATTCACAAATCCCTCGGGTCTTTTCGGCTTGATGCCCTGATGAAAAAGTGGTTCATCTGGTTTCTTGCACGTCCATCCAGTGATGTTCAGATGTATTAATAAATTTCTTGGCTTATTTATATAACATTGTATTATGAAAAACAAATCTTTTTACACAAACACATGGACATTCAGTAATACATTCGTTTTTTACTTATCCCTCAGAAATTATATATGTTATTAATAATTTTTTTTAGAATGCCGAAGTTATTAATGCTGTGACAATTCCCAACTGTTTATTAAATATAATAGAAGAAGAACGTAAAACAATACTGGATAAGTGTAAATTTTTCTCAGGAGATTGGAAATCTTTATCCGGTTTGATAATGTCAATTGATGAAAATAAATATGATTACATATTATCTTCAGAAACTATATACAATGTTGAAAATCATGAAAAACTTTTCCAGTTTATCAAAAATCATCTAAAAAAGGATGGCACAGCTTACCTTGCAGCTAAGACATATTATTTTGGCGTTGGAGGTGGCATAAGACAATTTGAGTCTCTTGTAAATAAAAGTGATGAAATGAAATGTGAAATATGTTGGAAAAATGAAAGTGGTGTAATGAGAGAAATAATTAAAATCACATTTAAATAAATTGAGTACATTTTTATTTTTCCTATAAACTCCTCAATATTCAAAATGGAAGACATTGATTACATTACAATAGTCCCTGATTCCCACGACTGGTCATATTTTGAGCTTGCTTTCACGAACTTCACAATGATCAACTAGTAGTAAAAAAATGTGTAGTCAGGAAACCTAACAATCGAACTCGAAACACCATCATAAAGAATTATATGCATGCCCTGACATAGGGTCAGCTCTATTTCGACTCAAAAACGGCTCATAGTATGACTGCGGTCATATGAAATCCGGACTAATTCTATATAAATTAAAATTATTTCTGTAGTAATGATCTTTATTTTTTAAATTATTTCTAGAAAAGATCACAAATCAAAAGTTCAGAATTACTAATGAAAAATCAAATATGTCAAAGTACATTATATTATATCTTCAAAGCTCAAATTAAGGAGAAAGCCTCTCGTACAGCCATCCATCTTCTCCTTGATGCAAAAGTTTTCCATCAGGTTTCTCATTCTCTTTGGGGAGACGGAATTTGATTCTATCATGTAAACGGTCTCTCTGTCCTTGCCAAAACTCAATTGAACTCGGTTTTAAAACATAACCTCCCCTGAAAATTTAAATATTTATATTTTATTCTCTCTGTGCTACTCAGACTTTTTCATGTGATGTCAGTTTTTTTTTTCAATGTCACCACCAGTGTATTAATTATATCTGTTGAAACATGAAATAAAAATTTTGTTTCACATAACCAAGTTTAGCCATCAGATCTATTTTAAGTTATTTATCTAAGTTAGTTGTCACATATTGAATGCCAAAAACTCTCAAACAAGAAACCTGTCAGGCACTATTATCTACTAAATCAATCAAATTGGTTGGGTTTGGTAGACAATATATAATAGTAGACTATCGATTAACAGGGTTGCATATTTACTGGGGCAATAAAAAAATCCATTTTTTTTAATATTTCGAAATATTTATTATTAAAATGTTAAAATATTTTTTCAACTGCATAATTTGTGTCAGAAAATTAAACTAGCGAAATTGATAAAATGTCGTAAAATATAACTGGTGAAATTGCCAAGGTGTCATTGACAGATATCCCGCTCGATGTTTGCAAATTATTATTTGGGTGTGCTTAGATTCAATATTTATGTTTGAAAGAAGATACCCTCATACAAGAGAAACCTATACAGCGTAGTGCTGCTTTGACTTATGTTGAAAGCCTACTCAATTATTTAGAGCAACAGGAAGATTTAAATTTGATCCTTAAAGACCCTTGCCAATACTCTAATGCTGCGTAGTCTGTGTAGTACCATTTTCCAAAAAGTAAACAGTAGGATAAAACAAACTTCTTTGTTGTCATATTTAAAAAAAAAGGGTACGTATATAGGATAATTTTTATTTTGTTAAGTGGTGCAACAAAAAAAATCCTAACAATTTTTTAATTAATTAATCAAATTTGCTTCATCTTTTTCAATATAGGAACACAAACACAAAAATTCCAGATATAGTATTAATTTTGGGGATTTTATTGTAAAAATAAAAAAGTGCTAAAAATTCCTTTGGTCTATAAGCATGTCATGTATTTTTATCAGTCTGGAAAAGCTACCGATCATGAGTACACTTGAGAGTACTGTATATCTCATTAAGAGCTCTACAGTCAAATATTTACAGGACTCTTCCAAGATTGTTATGTATAATATATCAAATATAAAGGGCTAGCAAAATGGATTCAAATGGACCTTACCAAAAAGCTGGTTTTGGGATATGCAGAATTCCTTTTTCTGTATATTTTTGCTCAAGAACTTTCTCTCGTTCACAAAGAATATCTCTGGACGGTATCGGCTTACTTTGGTAACTTGCAGAAGCACCTATTTGGCTTGGGAGAGGCCGAGAATGAAAATATTTCTCAGATTCTTCATCACTCAAATTGCTGACAGTGCCTTCGATACGAATGCTTCTATTAAGTACCTCCCAGTAGAATGTAAGAGCTGCATTTGGATTTTCTTTCTACAAAAAAAAATATTTAAACATCAATTCTATACAATTTAGTAAAAACGTTATTTGAAATCGGCAAATTAAGTTAACGGCGGAAATTTTAATCAAAGAATCAGGTATTCAATTCCAAAATACCTTTTGTCCAAGAAAATTCAAATATCCAAAAAAATGGAATCTTTGGATTCAGTTCTAATTCTTCTATCACACTACAAAGGTTTCAGAGTTCTAGAATATCTATAAAAGTCAGACAGAAATAGATTGGTATTTTCCCTTTGTCTTCCCTCTTGACAAATTTAAGATGACAGCCAAGATTTAGAACTACTTTACATGAACAAAGTCTGTCGAAAAGCTTTGGTTCTAGACATTAGCCATTTAGTTCCAAAATATCACTTGTCCATCCCTTAGTTATTTTGTGATGATTTACTTTTAACTCTTTGAACTCCAGATTTTTTTTTGTATGACATACCAACAACTCCAGGGTATTTTTTTGAAATTTTACTATAAAATGATAGGTTTTAGAAATAATTTATTTAAAAAAAAATTAATAAGGTTTCATGCAATTTTTTTATTCAAACTATTAGATAAATGTTTAAATGAGTTTATTTTGATAAAAAAAATAACAATTCAACATTATTTTTTAGTTTTATAATCTTTCAAAGTATGATATCTGAGGAAACAATCCCCTAAATGCATCCTAGGTTTTCCAGGACAGGTGTCGCAAAACTCATATGTTTCATGTCGTTTGCCCATTTTGCCTCTATTTGAGCAGACCACACAGTCCTTCTTCTTTCCCTTCTGCAAAACATGAAGTTTACCATCTAGTCGTACATCAAAAGTAGAAGTTGATGGCCTACTTCGCAGCTCCCGAAAGTCTCCTACCAACTGATCAACTAAATTCTTGACAAATTTCAAATGAGTTAGTGGTTTTTCATTATTTTTCAATTTTATATTCTTGTAGAGGATGTATGCATTGATTGAGCAAATTTCCATTCCCCAGAAAAAAAGTTTTCTCCACCATTTTAATGACTTCTTGAGAAAACAATATGTGGAAGCATACTGGTCGGCACGGTCTACTCCACCCATAGATTTGGTGTAGTTTCGTACTACATTTGGTTTTTCTGTAACTAATTGAACACCTCCCTTCCCTGTTCTGGAAACAGACGACATGCCAGCAGAATCACCAGTACTCAGCATTGTAATTATTCTTTTATCCTTCCATGCCAAAAGCATTGTTTTTCTTTTTCTTACAGCCAAAACTTTTTTATTGCCAAACTTTGGTTTTTTTATGGTGATCGGAATGCCTTTTCTGTTGGTCTGTATCGTCCCAGTTAAATGACATTTCATCTTCAATAGTGCTTCAGCAAGTGGAAGACTTGTGTAGTACCTGTCTGTAAACAAGTGGTATCCTTGTGCATGGGGTACCTTCTCCAAAATTTTTCTGAACAAGTAGATGGGTATTCTCGAACTCACAGGCAAATCTGGGCTTGGTAAATTCTCTGTAGTAATACTACCGTAATAGGGAAGAATACTGTACACATATGATGTTTCAGAATCCGCCAAAACGTAAATGCGTATTCCCCATTTAGTAGGCTTATTTGGATTGTAAGTGATGAAGCATATTCTTCCTTTGAATTTCACTACTGATTCGTCAACACAGATATTTTTGTTGGGTATGAAATAGTCAGCAAATTTTTTATTTATATATTCTAAAAAATTACTGACTTTCTGAATCCGTGTTCTTAAATCACTATGGCCAGTTTCTTGTGTATTCAAGTGTAACATCCAGAATATTTGATGAAATCGAGATCTCGTGAAAATATTTGCAAAGAATGGGACTCTGGAATTATCTCTAGTAGACCAATATTCTTGCATATTGGCAAGTGGCATTGTTCCCATATTTAAAATGACCCCAATGAATGCCCAAAATTCATCTTTTTGTACATCACGCCAATTTTGCCAAAAAGAATTTGCAGTTAGAACTTTTGATTGAAGTTTGACTTTTGCATATGCATTTGTTTCCCGTATTATCTCCGTTACAATTTCTTCCGTGAAAAATAATTTGAAAAATTGACTTGGTTCTTTGATTGTTAAAGGAACATTTGGTCCGACATTCTGAGCTCCGATGTCAAAATTTATAATGTCAGGAGAATCCACCGTATTGGATATATCAATCCATTCATCGTCTTGTGAATCTTGAGCGCTTGTAGTACTTGAAGAACTATCTGATGATAGAAGAGGACCAACTCTGCGTTTTTTATGACCAATGTACTCTGATTCATCACTAGAGGTCTGAATATTGATGTTACTATCACAACTTTCATCACTATATACATTTAAAATAAATTCGTCTTCACTTTCACTCAGTTGCGATTTTTCCATTATTTTAGAGGGTAAAAAAAAAACTTGTGTAATCTCAACGGTGTAAAAGGGTGCGTACTGATTATTTTTCAACCGAAACACGTCTAAACAGTAGAACAGTTGTTGTGAAACTAATGTAACATGTTTATACCTGCTCCTGGGTGTCCCGAGATGTTTGTTTATGTAAACAATACAACCATAAAAAATGGCGACATATAGTCGCCTCTGGAGTTATTAAAATAATTACCATGGCGACTATATGTCGCCTCTGGAGTTATAAGGGTTAAAACCTTCCATTGACAAAAAATCAAAAATCTTTTTTAAAAAATTTATATTTTATTTCTTAAGGGTTAATAAAGTTTTCGGTTTATAAAAGCAGTAAAAAAAATGAAATAAATCATATGACTGCAGACAGCAAAACACTAAGGAAGGAAATTATAGTTTGTTATTGGTAAAAGAAGATAAACTATTTAGTAGGTATTGATTATTGTTTAATTCAAAAGCAATGGAGCTTTCATTAAGTATTTATTGTAATCAAATGTTAATTATGGGTTTGTCCCAACTTACTGGATGGTCATTGTGGATTTACTTAAAAGCTTTCTAAAACATTAAATTCATTAGAATGATTTAAATTAATATTTATAATCCATTGATATAAAAACACAATCCCCACCCAGTGTGTTGGAGTTAAGCAACAATGAACAATATTATTTTATCTACAACCAATTGCAATTAACTGCACTTTTGCCTTCCACTGAATTGATGTTATTGTGTTTTTATTTTTCTGTGCTTTAGTCAGTTGATTGTATCCGTAAAAGTAAGATTAAGATAAGATTATCATGGTGATTTATTTTTACTGAATGTCAAATATTTTCCATCATATACATAGAAAAACAAGATTGTTAAAATGAGATTAGACGCATAAAAACTGCATTCTTTACCTACAGAATAAAAATGGAAATACAGAATGATGAAAAGTTGTGGAATAAAACCTGGTTAAACATTAAATATATAATTTCAAACTCCCAGAATATCATCATAATAAAATAAATGGTTTGCAGTGTTCTAAAATGAACCATCAATTCAATGATGAATGACATCATCCATTCAAATTATGCTAAAAACGAGAAAAACAAATCTAAAGTCTAAAGATGAAAGTTAAATGTAAGAGAATATTGAAAACAATGATTAAGATAGACTTTATGTGTACTTCTTATTTTCTAATCTTTCATAACTATTTTATTATGATTTTCACACTTTGTGAGGTTGAAAAAACTGTTTAATAAATTTGTGATATATTTTTTTTAATTGCATATAAAAAATTAAACATTCAAATAAAGTTTGTATTTTTCATTAGTTTTAATATTTTTGGGCAAATAGCAAGGTTGTGCAGAAGCAAAGTTCACCTAATCCATTTCATATAGTTCCAAAAGTGCCCTTGTATAATGCACAATTCCAAAATGTTCTTTGTCTATGGAAAAACTCCTTTTAAGAAAAACTAGTAACCTTTTAAACCTGAAACCTTCTCACGATGAATAGGGGAGGGGTTTCACAAACGTAACTTGGATATAAAAAAATACCACTTTTGATAAAAAAACATTTGAAAAATTTATACGGATGGAAAAGAAGTGGAGCTGAACCCTCAATATGGAAAATAAAAAAAAACACAATGCGTTCTTAATTTAAGTTCTGAATAATGACCTCGATATCCTAGTTGGCAGAGGCCTTGACTTCCGACCTGGGGGTTTAGAGTTCGATTCCTAATTTTGAACTAAAACTATATAAGAATTTGAACTAAAACATACATATCAACACGCTGTTGCCCTGTCATGGTAGGCAAATAGGAGAGAGTGCCAGATTTTCCTATCGCGACATACATCTTTGACTTATTCCACATCCATACACCTCATACAGTGTCTACGATTTCTCTGACTTTTTACATTTCCTTCTTTCAAAATATCATTCACTTGATCTAACTATACTTTGCTTAGTCTTCTTCCTCTACCACGCCTTCCATTTAAATTTGCACTGTATATTATTTTTGTTAGAATTTTTTCATTCATTCATTCCACATGTCCAAACCATCTCAGAGTGCTCTTCTTGATCTTACTCAACACATCGATCTTAAGTTCATTTATCCCTTATCACTTTTACGTATTCTGTCATAAATTGTTACCACATGTATTTTTCTAAATGCACGCATTTCTACAGCATTTATTCGTCTCTTTTCAGTCTTGTTCCACGAAATAATTCATGTACATAAATTTAATTCTTACCAATTCTTGAGCTTTGCGGCTCCCCAGATTAGTGAAAAATTTGAATCCATCTTTTCCATATGCTTTACAAAGCACGTAACGAGCTGATGGTATTCCATCCCTGAAAAAAACATTATGTGGTTATAAATAATAAAAGTTATATCTCAAATGAAATATACGCAAGCAAACTTAAATTCACCATTCAAAATATACAAATTTTGAAATATTCACATATCAACTAGAGCATGTATATCTGTATCCCAAAGTACAATATATTTTTTATTTTTTTAAAGTTAGATATATTTTGAAAAAAATTCATGCCAAACTCTTTTGGATTAAGCTCCATCTAACCATCTAGAAAAAAATATTCAAGAAACTAACTTATGATCACATCTATTACATTAATATAATAAAAAGCGTAAATAAGTTTTATTATGTCAAGGAAGAAGAAATACTATTATTCTATAATACATAATATTTTATAGAGACTTTGTTCTACGTAGGTTTCAGATATGTAATGAAAAAAAAAAACAAAATAGAATAAAAATGACAAGTTTGGAGCATACTCCACTCTACACTTAATAAAAAAAATAATTGCCTTGTTTCTGATATTGACAATTTTTTTTTACATATAATATGTAAAAGTATGTACTTCAATTATTTTTAATTCTGTAGATTTTTTATTAGATTCTAGGCAGATTTAAATATCATGGTAGTAAAAAGATACTTGTATTTTATTCAATCCTTGTATTTTATATGTAAAAAGTGGAATTACCAGTAACTCGATATCCAAATACTTAAAAAAAACAAACTAGGAATAAGCATTTAAGTCAGAAACTACTAGAATGAAAATTAAAAGAGTAATTGAATTACAGGAGTGAAAAATAATTTTGACATTATCTCAAAAGATAAGATATGAAAAAAGGTCATATTAATAATATAGCATTTTAGTCTAAGCTATGTTCTGCATTATTTTCCCAAAAAATGTATGATTGACCATCTTTAAGCCTTCTTTTTCATGGCTTTTAAAGATGTAGACTCCTACATTCATTAACTGTGCAATTCGTTACATTGCCTTAATACAACTAGATTCGCACATGAATACGGACAATCTGTAACAAATCCTCACCAACTTCACTGGGATCAATAAACTGATACTCAGCAGAAAATTTAATGATCTGACTTCTAAAAACAAAAGTAAACATCATGTATAAATAAGTATTTACTATGAATAACCAAAAGGTAGCAGTAAGAATGCTCGCTGATTGAATGCAGCCATGTATGAAACCAAGGGTGGTAATAAATTGGTTTTATGTCATATTACTTAACTCAAATAAAGATGTTCAAATAAGATCTAATGATTGCAGGACCAAATATTTGACTGAAATAATTACCTTCAGAAAAACTGCCAAAATATTTTTGGCTAAATTCACATTAAAAAAAAATACATAAATCAAATGGCTTTACAGTATTACAAATATATTATACGTGTATATAATAACTCTCCTAAGAAAACAAAAAAGGAGAATAATTTAATAATGTGTGGACTCAAGTATTTTTGAATTAACACAACCCACTGTTACATTTCACTGAAAACTCAAAGAAAATATATTTACTTTGTAGCTGTAGCTAAACACACGGCATTGGGTTCCAAAATTTTATCATTAGATTTTGCTTCTTCAAACCAGGCATTGAACTGACCAATTGGTTCCTTAGAAACTAAATGTTCTTCCAGAAATGTCTCACTCCTGTCCTTATACTTCAATCTCATATCTGTAATGAGAAAAAAACATTGATATCTTAATATTACATAGAAAAAAATTCAACTTTGCCCATAGCAGTTGACATGAAAATATTTACATAGTAATACTCATATACTATACTTATTTACTTAGCACAAGTAGATATCAGTTTAGTTGATATGCTTTCATAAGCATTAAAATTGCAAGATGATTGTGAAAATATTTTTTGATTTTTTTTTATATGACATAACAGATTGCAAATATTTTAGATATGATTTTCTAGTTTTAAACTGATGTTTATAGTGTTACTAATGAAAAATGTTGTACTTATATTTCTAAAAAGTCCATGTTTAACACAAGGTATGGCAGAAAACGTAAAATGAATATAGAACTCTTTGAATGAAGAAAAAATTAATACACGAAAAAAAAAACAGTAATTAATTCATGACACTTTGACAACGTTGTCTTTGGCTCCGTTAATCGAGGTTTTGAAGTACTGGATTACGCATGGAACTCACATATATTAGCAGTACAACAAAAGGAGGCAACGACACTCGCACATCTCTAGGTCATGCGAGTTTTTACCAGGCTGGGACCCTTTTTTATAGAGTACCATCAAGAATCGAACACGAAATGTCTTATCGACTAAGTAACAGAGGTCTGTTATGTAAGAAATGGTCATCATTAACAAAATGAAGTAAGAAATAATAAAGATTTAGCTATGAAGAAAGAATGAATGATGAAATTATGGACAAATGAATATGCTTAACTGACAGTTGTAAATTGTAAATGAAGGAGAAATATTTAATAAAAATTAAGCAATTAGTTCAAAATCCTGCAGTTCTACCTATATATTGGTAAAACACTGTCAATGATAATGTAAATAAAGAGATTTTTGCCTCTGTAATACCATTTCGGTGTCAATGTTTACTAATTATCGTACATGCTAAGTACTGGTATCCTGGGTTTCATTTTTATAATATTCTGGGCTGGATCTTTTTTCAGATATTTTTTCAACTGAATCGATGTTATGGCACTTATAACCTGTTATAAACTCCTAGAGAACTCTCGAGACAAAATCTCATACCAACTGGACATTTCCCTTTTGAGGTATGCAGAAATAATAGGCATCAGATATTTCGATTGCAACGCACATCTTTTATCTTTTTCATATCCATAGATCTCATGCAGTTCCTTTGATTTTTGTATTTCTTTCTTTCAGAATTTTATTCCTTTCATCCAACCTTACTTTCCTTATTTTTTTTATTCCATTACTTCCACTTACATTCGCAACGTAGATGTTTTTTGTCAGTCTTTCTTAATTAATTTGTTCTATATACTAAACCATTTTAGGAATCTTCTTCATCCTGCTTATTAAATCAGTTCTTAATTCATATTAATCCTTAATCACTTAATTTTGAATTATATAATATATTGTTACTCACTATTCTTCTTAGTCCACGCATTTCTACAGCATTCATTCGCCTCTTTTTAATCCACACATAAATAGTTTTTAACAATTCGAACTTGACTTAACCTTGGCTCATAATATTGCTGATCACATATGCTATATAGGTAAATTCATGAAAAACCTTAAGTATTCTTAGAACACAAATGTTCTTAACATTTAAAACTAGATATAAAAATACACATAACGAAAATTACAGCTTCATAATAATTCAAAAATGCATTATCCATATTTATTATGAAAATTACAGTAAATTTGAGAAATGAACGACCTAAGCAATAAACTATAAAATTAATATTTTGTTATTCTTCCTGTGGCGTGAAAATTCAAATATTTCTTTAACGAGACAATTAATGGTTTTTAAATTATTTTTTGCAATGTATTTTTTGCAACTTTATCAAAAACAATTCCAACAAAATAATTATGTAAAAAACGTTTCTTACTTCCAATATCCACATTCATATTTCTAATACTAGTTAGAGTTTGCTTAGTGTAACAGAAAAACCCACTTCTAACCAAAGAAAGAGAAATCATTTAAGTCAATGAGAAATCTCACAAAAAACACGTCTTTGCACGCGATAAATTAGCTTATAAGTGGTTATGTACGTGATAAAATAAAAAACTTAATATGAAAATTGTCAATCATTTTATCAGCTGTTGTCATTTCAAGGAATGTTATTCAGTGACGATCATAAAAAAGTAACTATTCACAAAACCTAACTGATACAATATAAAATATCCGATACTTTCAAAAGTAACGGGTTACGGGTTGTAGCATATTAATTCTTGAAGCCTAACAATTGAAATTATCTAGAATTGGCATTTTTTTTTATTTGTTTTTTTTGTATTCACTCATATAATTGCATAGTGGCTTTATTTTGCTGACACGAATCATCCTAGTTTAGTTGGATAGCATATTAAAAAAAAAACTGAATTCTTAAGTACGGTTATACCGCAAACTCGATTCATATGAAAAATTAAATCAA
Organism: Odontocerum albicorne; assembly: GCA_949825065.1. Classification (NCBI taxonomy): domain Eukaryota; kingdom Metazoa; phylum Arthropoda; class Insecta; order Trichoptera; family Odontoceridae; genus Odontocerum; species Odontocerum albicorne. The sequence goes on along the minus strand of OX463847.1, from coordinate 20,963,063 downwards.
TAACTTGCACACAATTAATCGATTACTGATCGAAGTCAAGTGGATACAAACATATCATGCTCGTGATGCGATAGGTACTGTATTATTTCATTGTGTTACATCAGCTTAAGTTACTACATGTGTCGTTTTTAACTATTGTTTTTTTACTTGCTTACGTCAAATTAACTTCAATCAGAAAATGGTCAATTTTATATAAACTAACGATTTGATTTGAAATTCTATCAGAAAAAAAGATATGCAAGCTCTACCACCATGTCAGTCCAGTCATATTTTAGTCGGGTCATGATCGACCCAAACGCATATTGTGAACAATTCGGGATATAACGTTGCTTGCGGCCAAGCGGGATGCAAATTTGGAATTAGGCTGAATTTCTTCTTAACGGGTTAAAAGTAGCATTTATATGAGATGGCCAGGCTTATATGTATACGTTTCTCAACAATATGCCCAGTAAGATGAATGAATAGTTTATTTAGCAGTAAATGATAATAAATTTGAATGACATGACCGCGATCAAATAAGAATCTAACTGTGGTAGCTCGTGTTGCAACCGCGATCAAGACTTTACAAGTTGTTGCATATTTGAACATCAACGTTTCATTTTGTCAACATCTGTGGTCAACAACTGTCACTGATATATTTTAGGTTAGAATTCAATAAGTCACTTGATTTCGAACAGGTCCCGAAATCATTATCCATCAATATGGCTAACGAATATTCTCCTCCTACTGCTGAAAAAATGACAAATAATTTGAACAATCCAATGCTTATAAGTTTGATATCGATTGCAGTACTACTTTTGACTTTATGTAAGTATATACAGCGTTTATTTATTGCCCTTGACAACTTTTAAGATTGTTCAATTCCAGAATGGAATGATTCGAAGAGAGGGAATATAACTAAGTATGAGAAAAATAAATCCAGCATTGTCATCTAGAATAAATTAGGTTTACAAGAATTCAGAAGTTGATTATTATTTTTCAAATATTGTTACAAAAATTATTTTAAGAATGTGTTAATTGATATTCTGCTTCCCTAATATGAAAGTGATGAGGTTTTCGTTAGAAAATCTAAGTGTTTAATTGATCGGTTTTTTAATCTAATGAATCGGTTAAAGCTAGATCTTAGGAACATATTAATACCTGAATGGTCTCATCTATTTGGGTATGTCCAGATAAATACCATCACGCTACTTCCCTGCTGGGGTAGGCAAAGAGGACAGTGTGCTAGACTTTCCTATCTCGACACATATTTCACTTTTTCCACATTTATATATCTCATACAGCGCCTGCTATTTCTTTCAAAATATCATTCACTTGATCCAACCATACTTTTCTTGGTCTTCCTCTACCACAATTTATTTTGTTAGTCATTCATTCATTAGTTTCACGTGCATCTTACAATGCTCTTCTTTATCTTACTAAACACATCAGCCTTAAGTAGACATTCATCCCTAATAATTTCATTCTGTATTCTGTCAATCTCATGTATTCTTCTAAGTGCAAGATTTTCTGCATAATTAATTCAGCTCTTTCAATCTTTTTCCATGTCCATATTTAACTCCCATACATAAATAGCAGAATTTTTCAACTTGATTTAATCTTTCATTACTGACCCATATATCGCATTTACTTTCCTTTTCGCATTTTTCATCAACATGACTTAGAATTTCGCAACATTAATTCTCAGATCGTTGTCTTGAAATCTTTTTTTCTTTCAGTGATTTTCTGGCTGTGGAGCAGAAGGCGCCACTCTCGCCGTAGTATTTTGATAAGTGGGTTAAGCAATTCAGGAAAAACGCTTCTTTTCACCAGATTACTTCACTCTCAATTTCGGCCGACACACACATCAATCAAAGAAAATATTGGGGAATATACAACTGATACTGTAAGTAAATAAAGCTGGCTGCTCATAATGGAAAATTGGTCCCAACATGCAAGCGAAACTTTGATGTAGCAAAAAAATAATAAAAGTAAGATAAATTCAGTAGAATTTAGCGTATTGCATAGAATGTGTAGAAAAATAAGAATATGAATAGAAATAGAAAGAATAACTGATGAAAGATTCACAAAATAATCTTTACTTTTAGAACAGAAGGTATGAGAAGTTTAGGAAGATCTAGAAAAATGTAGAACTATCAAAAAGATCAAATTCTGAAAGAGAGAAAAGTGAAAAGCCTTTATAATAGGATAGTATGTATGGGCATGGCAAAGTAAAAGATGTGTGCCAGTATTGAATGAAGTAGAGATATGTTGTCTGCCTACCTATGGATATGGTGATGATACTGTAAGTTTATAATTTGATTTTATATTAACTTAATGTTGTCAATGGGTAATTTCACTTAACCAAGCATCGAAAAACCCTCTCGCACACTCGTATTTTACGAATGGAAAAGTGATATTTGCGAGTAAGTCATGATTTTTTTAATTTTTGATTTTCTTTTTTATCTATTTACCTTTAAACAAATAATTGAATTACTGGTAATCAATTTGACTAGCGTTCACAGTTGTCTTAGTCAGTTTTTTGTTTACCATAACCTATTTACTATACATTCAATGTTAAGTGTATCATCCCTTTGCTAACTCCCCCTTCCCCTTATTTTTTCACTAGTGAGTTGTCACATGAAAGCATAAAAGTTTTACACTAGTGAAACCATAAAAGAAAATTAAAATGCTGTACACGCTTCAACTAACAACTTGTATAATTTTAATAACTATTAAAGTCATTAAGTTTATGTTCAAATAATATATTTCTTTGGTCAATGCAATTCACCCTCTACCCTGCTTTGTGAAATATATTTACTATACTATACAATGTTGCGCTAGTGTTCACATTAATAAACATGAGAGAATGGACATTGAAATTGAGTGATATAAGTAGAATAGTTTGCGGTAGAAATAGGTGCCTTGTGAATAATATCTGATATTACAATATATGATAAGTATTAATTTAAGATATCTTATAATATTGTTCAAAAATACTTGAAACAAGTAATGTTTTTTTCAATTGACCATAATTTCTATAAAAAATATTAAAGTGATGGTCTCAAAAGTCATGGAAACTGAAGAAATTCTTCTATAGAATGAAATTTTTTTTGTGTACATTACCCCTGCAATAGTTACAAAGTTGTGTTGCTTTTTGTTTATAGTTGTGCAGTCATTTAACTAAAGTTTTCATGGAAGTAAAAGTGTAGCTCTTTTCCTTTACCTCCTTACCTTTCTTTATTTCAAAATCCATTCACTTGGTCCAACTATACTTTTCTCCGTCTTCTACCATGATTCCCATTCACTTGCTCAAATCTTTACATATATTCTTTAATTTTTATTGATTGTAAGACTTTGCCGATCAAATTTTCCAATATTGATATCTTCCATATCTCAGTGGATAAATTGAACTCATTGATACATTTTGTAGACATAACTGAGCCACTTCACAGGTAGGCAGCAAGAGTAATCATTGTTATTATTATTATTTTAAGACTTATTTATTTAATTTTTTTCTCATTTTGTTTGATGTAATTGGGTTAAACCTATATCAAATATAAAATGAAATAATGTCATTAAATTTTGTATTTAGTGTTTCGTTAAAATTAATTATGAAAATGATTGAATTTTAGGGTGCATTACGGATAATTGATGTTCCTGGACACGAAAGAGTCCGAGGACAAATATTTGATAAATACAAGAGTGCAACGTGTGGTATTGTTTATGTTGTGGACTCTGTTTCTATACAGAGAGATGTTCGTGATGATGCAGAGTAAGTCAAAACATTTTTTATATTATTACATCTCTTCATTGTTTTCTTATTTACTATGTAAAGTTGTTGGTAACATTTGATCGAAGACTATAGATTTTAATTTTCATTAATATTATCACTTTTATTGAAGTCTCAAGTTTGAAGAAGCAAAACATAGTTTTTAATAGTGGAGATCAATAAATACTCCATATTCTTAATATCGAATTTAATTTTTAGAATCTTAAAAAAGACGTTTGTTTCACTTTGTGGTGTCATGTATATAATTTTGTTTAATAAATTTTTTTATTTTTTATTTTGTATTCACCACTGTTTTATTTTATACTACAGTGGAACCTCTCATAACGAGAATAATTCGTTCCAGAATCTTACTCGTTATGTGAAACACTCGTTAAGTGAAACAATTTTTCCCATATAAATCAATGTAAAATAATAGGTAAAGCGGAAAGTAATGACAATTTTCATTAGGCGTCACGTTGAAACCAGTTTGCCACCAGTTACCGTTGGGTTAATACGTCGTGGTTGGTATCGTTTTGAAGCTCGATTAATATCCTTTCTGTTTTGATGTTTTTTTTTGGTTTTGGTCCAAAGTACAAAACTGCAAAAGCCAGAGATTGAAGAGACAAATTTGCGGTATTTTATGCTGTTTTTATTCGATAAAGGATTGAAGTCAAAATAAGCTACCCAGACCATCTGCGATATTTATAGAGACATCTTGAATCCTCGGAAGTGCCAAAGATGGTTTCAAAAAAATTGAAAGTTGTGAAAGGGAATCGAAGGACAAACCAAAAATAGGAAGACCTCTTAAAATCGATGATGACACTTTAAATTCATTAGTGAGGTCCGATCCGCGTAAAACCATCAAGGAATTGTCACAAGATATCAGTTGTCCATGAACAACAGTGAAGAACTATTTGAAAAGGCTCGGAAAACAAAATAGACAAGGAAATTGGGAGCCGCACGAACTTTCTTCAACGGCCATGGAACAACGAATAACAATCTGTTCATCTTCACTCTTCAGATATGAAACTGATCCATTTCTTAGAAAATTTATTACTGGGGATGAGAAGTGGGTCCTTTACACCAATCCGAGGAGAAAAAAAAACAAAAAACATTGGTTTTCGACAAATCAGGTAGCTGTGTCTACCCCTCAGCCGATATTGACTCTTGGATATTTTGGAAGTTGGATATTTTGGAAGTTATTCATTATAAATTACTAAAATCTGGTCAGACTGTTACAACAGATGTGTATTGTGCCCAAATCGAAAGATTAAAGGCAGAACTGCTTAAAAAATGATCAGTTTTAGTAAAGAATCAGAGAAGAATTCTACAACATGATAATGTAAGACCACACGCAGCAAGGATTACGCAGGACAAAATAAGAGAGCTAGATTTAGAAGTTCTGCAGCATCCACCATATTCACCTGATATTGCACCTTTGGATTACCGTCTTTTTAGGTCGATGGAACATTCCCTTCGAGACAAAAAATCTACGAATCTCGAACTAGTCCAAAATCACTTGGAGTCATATTTTACCGAAAAACCGCCAGAATTATACGAATAAGGTATTAAAAAACTGCCTATTCTGTGGAGGAAGATCATCGGTAACAACGGTAATTATTTAACGGAATAATATTGTACAGTTTTTGTTTAAATCCATTTTTTGTCGCATCAAAAAAAATTGTCATTACTTTCCGCTTTACCTATTACGATAATGCGTTCCATGCCGAAAAAAATACTCAATTTTTTTATTTTTAACGTTTATTCAAATAAAATTACATACTTATAAATTGTTAAGGAGCGTAACAACCCGGAATGCGATTTCGATTTGCAAAAAGCAATAAAAAAAAATCGAAATAACTAGTTTATTATTTATGAATTTATGACAAATATTTTTTACTAGAAAGCTGTCTAGAGACATTTGTTTTTGTCGACGCTTCAAAATTTGGTGAAAATATGACACAGCATTATCATTGAATACATTTGTAGAACGCATAGCCACCTCCTTATTAGGGTGATGCTTCTCAATGTACGATGCAACAGTTTCCCATTCTTTCAGCATTTCTCTTATTGCGCCAGAAGATTGTTGCTCTGCTACTTCCTCCTCCTCCACTAACAAGCTCTCCTCCATAACTTCTTGCTGTGAAACACAATGCAACTCCATAAGCTCTTTGGTGGTCAGCTCTTGACTGTGTTCTTCTACAAGCTCATCAATATCGTTGTTATCCACCTCCAGTCCCATGGTATTGGCCAAAGACACAATCTCGTTGACTGTAGACTCCACAGGTACTGTTTCAAACCCCTCAAAATCACATTCGACAACGCTCTCTGGCCAAAGCTTCTTACAAGCAGAAGTGAGGATCCTCTTGGTAACCCCTTCCCACGTCTTGTCAATCATCTTGAGGCAAGCAACGATGTGAAAGTGATCTTTCCAAAACTCTCTGAGAGACAGAAACTGGATTTTGATGAAATTAAATTCTTCAAGAATATCATCTTGTAGGCCTGGAGGATAGGCGGGTGCGTTATCCATAACGAGCAAGACATGGAGTGGCAGATTCATCTCAAGCAAATATTTTTTCACAGAAGGACCAAACACTTCATTGATCCAATCAGTGAAAATGACACGTGTCACCCAAGCCTTCTTGTTGGATCTCCACATCACATTTAGTCTGCTCTTCTGGACATTACACTTCTTGAAGGCTCATGGAGTTTCTGAATGGTAAACAAGCAGCGGTTTAATTTTCAAATCGCCGCTTGCATTGGCACAAAATAACAGCGTGAGGCGGTCTTTCATTAGTTTGTGGCCGGGCATTGCATTCTCCTCTGCTGTTATATAGGTTCGCTTTGGCATTTTTTTCCAGAAGAGACCCGTCTCGTCACAATTAAAAACTTATTGCGGCAGGTAACCCTCAGAATCTACGAGCTTCTTATAGTCGCCGATGAAGTTCTCTGCTGCCTTTGTGTCAGAGCTTGCTGCTTCACCGTGCCTCACAACGCTGTGGATACCGGTTCTTCTCTTAAATTTATCGAACCATCCATGATTTCCTTTAAATTGTACTTCTTTTTCGGCAGTTGATGATCCTGGCGTCTTCTTAACGAGGTCGGTGAAAATAACTTTCGCCTTCTCACAATTGATTTTTTCGTTGCCTTGCAATTGCTTTTGGTTTATCCATATGAGAAGCAACCTTTCAACATCATCAAGAATAAGTAACCATTTCGTAGACATTCTTGACACTCCCTTTGAAGCATCTATCTTCTTAATTTTGTCCTTGTTCTTGAGGATAGTGCAAATCGTTGATGTAGACCGATTGTATGTGCGTGTTAGATCAGCCACGCTCACACCTCGTTCTCGCTTTTCAATGATTTTACGTTTCATTTCTACAGTTACTTTTATTCTCTTATGGCTGTATTCTTGTGGCTTTTCTTCAGGGACATTTTTGCAAGGGTTATTAAACTTTGAAAAAAAAAAATTACAAATGTCTGAACACACGTTTGGAAAAATGTGTGATCACATGTGACACTAACGTGCTAGCGAAACGAGTGCTAACCAGAGACTAACGCACTGGCGCGGAAGTCCCAGCTCACAAGTGAGTGACGTGAAGATGGGACTTCCCCTTTCTGCGTCACTCGTTATGTGAAATGTCACTCGTTAAGGGAGCATTTTTTTCACAATCTGTTTAGCCCGTTATGCGAATTACTCGTTATGAGAGGTGCTTGTTATGAGAGGTTCCACTGTATATGTTTCAAAATTAACACTGTAGAAGTAAGCTTTTTAGTACATTTCTAGTAGAGATAAAGGATTAAAATTTAAAAAATATAAGCTAACTCAGTTTTTTTAGTGCCTGTATTGGTGTATTATTTTATGTATAAATAATTAACATTAAAAATACCTACTGTTGAATAAAACATTGAACAAATTTCATCAGTAGTTGTTATGTCATAAGCTATAGTCACACTTCCTGATGTGATTGAGGCCAAATCGGGGCTTTACTGACTCATATAAGTTTCTGTATCCTGCCATGCTATATCACATATCCTGCCATGCTATAGCATCTAGCATATTCCTTACACTACACAATATTACATGGCCAGCAGTGAATATGTATAATCAAAATGAGAAGATTTAGAGTTGAGTGACTTTATTTCATGAGTTAGAGAAATGTATATAGCGCAGGATATATTTTTTCAGAATTTAATACTATTATAAATTTTTTTTTATTGAAATGCTTCAAAAAGAAAAAAATCCAATAAATCTTACATATAATTTTCCTTCCAGATTTTTGTATACCATATTATCAGATCCAGTGATTTTGAGAAATACTCCGTTTGTTTTGATTCTGTGCAATAAACAGGATAATGCCTTAGCTAAAAGTAGCAACATCATTAAAAGTTTGCTTGAAAAAGAAATGTAAGTATGTATATATATATTTAAATTAGGGTTTTATTAATTTCAGGTTGATTTTATAGTTTCACTGTTAATAATTAACAAAAACTTTCATATTTATTGTCATAAATAAACACAGATGATGTAGTCATAATGGTACCATTTTTGGTAAATATCCCAGCATGGAGCATGCAGAAACCACAAATTCAATTCCACTGACTCAATCGACCTCTTGATGTGTTTTTTATGTGAGAGGCCAAATGTTCGAGGCTCTTTAGTGGTCAGAGTAAAAGTTTTGTTTAGAAACTCAAGGTGATTAGCCGTGCAACGCCAAGCCAGAAAGATACTAAAGTGAACCATGTTCTTGTATGTGAAACAAATAAGCAAAAGGTTTATTCATTAATTTGGTACCCCACAACATATCCAAATTGATGATTGTGCAGTCATGTTGAAGAGTGTGGCCAGGAAACAACTTTAACTTCCACTCCGATAATTGAGCCTTCGGGTCTAAAACCACTTGAGTAAGCATATAAGTCAAAGATCATGCATATTGGAAATATTTCAGCACATGGATAGGCAACAACACTTGCACAAATCTAGTGTGCGCTAAAAATATTACCAAACTGGAATCTTGTTTTTATTTTTCAGTTACTAAGGAATCAGACCTGATATCTTATCAGGTAGAAGATGAGCATCTTACTAATTAGGTCACGGAGGATAGATTTTGATCAACATTTATCAATAACTTGTAATTTAAAAATATCAAAACTACTTATTTTCAGTAAATAAAGGAAAAATTAAACAAAAAAAATTGTAATTTTTACACTTAAATTGTTAAGTTTTTACACTTAAATTATTTAGTTTTTTCAATCAAAATATAAAATTTTCACAAAGAATGATTTTAATGTGATATTTATTTATTCCAGAAATTTGGTTCGTAAGACAAAACGAAGCCAACTACAATCGGTAGATCCATCTCAGAAAGACACTTCATTCATTGGAAAGAAGGATAAAGATTTTGAGTTTTCTCATCTCAGTACAGAGGTTGAAATTGGAGAATGTTGTGGTGTTGATGAAAGCGATAATCAGAGTGCAAATCTTAATCGCTTGACTAAGTGGCTTGACGTTGTATACTGACTTTTTCCCAATTAATTTTTTACTTTTTAGTATTCTTTCAATTAAGTTATTGTATTTGAAACACATCTTATGTTTATTATTCTTTTACAATTAAAATGAGTCAAAAATGGAACAAATAATGTTTTTTTAATTTAAGATAAATAGATCATTTCATTCTATCCTAGCAACACATCTTTCACTTTTGTCACATCTATCATATTTGTAGCATAATAGAAAGCTATGCTTGCATTTGGAGATCGCAGGGGGCATAAAACTCATTCATGGTAGAGAAGGTGCAGAAAAATTACCTGTGATAACTCTATATGAGTGTAAATGACTTTATCTTACTCAGTTTCTAATAGGCATGCATGGGTATAATTCCTTGAACGTATGAAGAAATCTTCCGCTCCTAGTATAGTCAGGCTCATTCCAGGAGTTGTGAGTTGTCCAGCATTACTAGAAAGTTTGTGTAAAATATTCCTAACAATTTCATTAGATTGAACCAGCAGGAACTATTCAAAATCACACATACAAGAACAGGCCTCCCAGTAGTTGTGCCTGTTCGAATGGTCTTAATTTTCTGAACATGATTGCTTCGGATATTGACATATTTTATATCGCATTGTCAAAAGTAAATGAAAATTTTCAAGACAGGAAACTGTCAGGACTGTATTTGATAAATTGCATAGTTCACATCCCCGATATTAAATTCCCGACATATCATTCTTTATGAAACACGTGTCTCGGCTGGTAACTGGAAACAAAATATTTTAGTATATTTTTAATACTGTCGCTAAGATTAAGTCAATAAAAAAAAGGGTCTCTTAGGTGGTCACCGCCTCGGAGTACAAGACCATATCCCTAATTGTAAAGAATTCCATGGTCATTGTTTGTTTAAAAATAAAAAGGGTCTATAATAAAATCTACTTCGTAGTTATTTTCTATTGTAAAGATGGAATATTGTAAGGCCAGCGGTAAACGGCTAAGGAACAAGACCTACGGTCCTTCTTGTGAGAAGACAAAAGCAAGGTATCATAAAAATCCATTGCTCAAGATAAAGCAATAAAGACTGTCTAGACTACGACCCTTTTTATAAACGAAATACCGATGTCAATTGTCCTTCAAATAATCTCGGGTCTACCAGGCGGCTATAGTATTTTTTTAAGTGACAAGGAAATCATGTAGCATCTCTTTCTCGCGAGCTGGCTATAAAAGAGCAGAAATTTTACGAGCAGCCTCTTTTTGCGACCAGACACGAGGCTGTTAGGACGTCTCTCCAGAACACTGTGTGCACGGAAGACTGCCAGACTCGTTCCTCTGCTATCACAGAACTTCAGAACGCCATCTGCAAATTATCGGTGAATATCATTCCTTTTATTTTAATGCTGGATTCCGTCCGGACGTATAACCATCGCTCAACTTAAATTCAAATTGTTATTGAAATCCCCCTTGCTAATCGTTTTTACAACACGGTCTTTGTAGCCAACTTTAAACTGTTTTTCTTGACATTCGTTCAAGTTTTTTTTATATTTTTTTTCTTTTTTTCTTTTTTATCCATAATATAATAAACTGTTTCATTTAAAATTATACTTTGTTTAATTGTGTCGCCTTGTCCCGCTGAGAGTTGAGAAGGAGTTATTCAGAGTTAAGGGAACCCAACAAACACCTGAGATCTAAAAAGTACTTGCCTCTTTAAGAAGCCGGCGGAGCTGAACAGGCGTGTCACACCTCATATGATGGTAATGTGTTATAACTGATTTATGTATTGAAATGTGTACATCTTATTATTGTTTCTAAAATAGGAAAGAGGCTTGACAAAACGTTGGAAAGCATTCAACTTATTTAAATGGCTATTGAATATTTTATTTTTTGAAGTTAAAAATTCCAATAAAATTGGACTAAGTCTGTATTTTGAATAAAAATAAATTAATAAATACTCTCCTATTACAAAGGACTTTTCAGAATTTAGTCGTGTCATATGCCACATTTGTCTACAACTTCCTAAACTTCTCTTACTTTCTTTAATATTCATACAGGTTATTTTTGTAAATCTCATCATTAATTCTTTCTACATGGTCAAACCATCTCAATGTTCCTTTTTTATCTTAAGCACTGCATCTTCTTTGAATCTACATTCTTTCCTAATGCCCACATTCATTGTTTTCCCACAAATTCTACGTGCCACTCTCATTTTGAAAATCCATTATGAGCACCCAGCTTTGCTTTCCTTGAAATACTACAGTTGGTAAACCCACAATTCACTCTTTTGCTTGCTGCTACTCTTATAAACTATTTTTTAATTAGAAAATCTGTTAATACTCGTATTGGTGTTTTCTATGTAAAAGGGAATCTGAAATACACTCTTCAAATTATGATTGATGGTTTTTCTTTTGTACACAACTCAGGCACGCCTCGATTTCTCTTACCAAAATGATTTTCAGACTACTATAGAAGTCCCTCAGCCACATCTCCAGAAGCAACACTGGCTCTTATACACAGGGCAAAAAATCCAATACACCAATTGGTTTTTTTTAAATGTTATTTGAAATATCAAATAAGCATACCTTATTCATGCCCTTCCAATGCCATGCCGAAAATGAGGTAAGACTCATTCAACATGGCAATTGAAGGTGATGACGAGCTTTAGGCTACTGGATGATTTTCTTCCAAGCAGATTAGTCATTTATTGTCTATATATAAAAGAAAGATTTTTCATATGCATACAAAAATATCCAGTTGGTAAAATTAGTATTTCTCGGTCTTAAAAACAATATATTTCATACACTAACAAATTATACATTTCAACTGAATGAGCTCTGAAAGTATTGGGTGTACAAATAAGTCACCGCCGTTTGACAAAAGTTGGCGCCACCAGTAAGTTATGGTTAAAATTGTCAGATGTAAAATGTCATTATCGTAAGGTTGGACATCTGTCAACAACATGACTTTGAAATATTAGTGAATTTTTATCGGTATAACATATTTTTTTGTGTTCGAAAATGTCAAGTTTTGAGCCGAATAAGCGTCATTTGCGGGAACTTTTGATTTACTTCTTCAATTTGAAGAAATCTGCAGCTGAGGCGCATCGATTGCTTGTAGAAGCATATGGTGAGGCTGCCTTAAGTGAGAGAAGTTGTCGTGAGTGGTTTCAAAAGTTTAAGAACGGTGAATTTGACATCGAAGACAAAGAACGTAGCGGAAGGCCGAAAGTGTACGAAGACGCGGAATTGGAAGTATTATTGGATCAAGATTCGTGCCAAACGCAAGAAGAACTTGCACTTACATTAGGAGTGACTCAACAAGCAATTTCACATGGGTTGAAATCATTGGGAATGATTCGAAAACAAAGAAATTGGGATTCATATGAACTGACACGGAGAAACTTTGAATGCCAATTTTCCACATGTGAAATGCTGCTTGCCAGGCATAAACGAAAGGGTTTTCTGCACCATATAGTCACTGGTGATGAAAAATGCATCCATTATGATAATCCAAAAAGGAAGAAATCATGGGGATCCCCTGGTCATGCTTCAACATCTACGGCTAAGCCAAATATTCATGGAAAAAAACTCTTGTTGTGTATTTGGTGGGATCAGCTTGGTGTCGTGTATTATGAGTTGCTCAAACCGAATGAAACCATTGCTGGGGCTGTCTACCGAACATAATTCATGAGATTGAGTCGAGCACTCGAGGAAAAGCGCGCCCACTACTACGCCAGACACGACAAAATTATTCTCCTGCATGATAATGCTAGTCCACATGTTGCGGCACCGGTCAAAACCTATTTGGAAACACTCAATTGAGAAGTTTTACCCCACCCGCTGTATTCACCAGACATTGCTCCTTCTGATTACCATTTGTTTTGATCGATGACGCATGGCCTGTCTGAGCAGCACTTCACATCATATGAAGATACCAAAAATTGAGTCGATTCGTGGATAGCCTCAAAAGATGATGATGATGACTGACGCGGTATTCGTATGCTGACAGAAAGATGGGGAAAAGTAGTGGCAAGCGATGGGTACTACTTCGAATAAAACATGAGGTTCCGTTCTTTCACAATAAATGCCCATTTTTTTATAAAAAACGGCGGAAACTTATTTGTACACCTAATAATTTCAATTTATGCAGAAGAGGATGGGATTTCATTTTGGAGGTCCCTTGGAACTGTCACCGAAAGCAGAGCAGTGGGTTCACACATTCGATGTCTATGTAGGGCATTTGTCAGGGTAGATTTCATAACTCCAACTATGATTTGAAGACCCTGGAATTCAATGAGCTCTAATTTATGGAGGATATATTTGAAGGCAGGGTCTAATAGGAATTAACCACTAGACCCCTGATACCGCGTGAAGAATATTTGTTTTTTTGGCAGGTAGTTATTTTTTCAGAATGACTCGAGACAACCATCATTCCAAAGAATTTGTTGAATTGTGGCAAGGAATAGGAACATGGTAATTTAAATATTGGTAGTAGATATTTTCGAGCCACTGGGAAAGAAAGTGAAGATAATTGTTTGATTTCTGCTGTTCTGAGAGATTTATCAGACATATAAATCATAATATTATCCACATAACATACTGTGATGACCAACTAATGTACTCTTTTCAGTAAAAAATGTAAAAACCATTACCGACAATGTGAGCTTATATGAACAAATATTGTTGTCAAATATCATTGGGATTTGTTACATGATAAGATAAAGTGTATGCAAATTAATTTTATGAATTTGTTTAGTTATAAATGGCAGGAAAAAATACTGTCATGTTTATAATTTTAATTTTTTTTATAAAAACTGAATTAACCTATCATATAATGTCCACATATGGCTGTGAGAAATATGTCCACTTTCCGATGTGGACAGTGTCATGCTAGAACTATAGCTTGTTGGACTATATCATGTGAATGGCTCTCAGTGTGTACTTTATACCATGCAATATTACGTAGTTGGCAGTGAACATGTTAAGTAGGTGCTGTAAAAATATGTACAAAGTAATTATTCGATTGTCCAGCAATGAGATTAATTAATTTTCAAAAATGTATTCCTAATATTTCATTGCTTTTTTGTTCCAAATGCACTTCAAAATTCTAAATAAATATTTCAACATTTTTAGTTGTTTTATATTTCAAAATTATTAGTTAATTTTATAATTCACAATGGCAAAAGCAGCAGCAGTGCCGAGTGGAAAAAATGGAGCAAAATCCTCTACTGGTAGTTCGAATGGATATAGTATAGTAATTGAAATGTTAGCGGACAGTCCTACAGTGGCATTAATCATTGTAGCTTTATTGACAGTGGGTAAGTATTGTTTTTAGAAATTACATCTTGTTTGAGTACATTTATATTTATTTATAGCGTATCTTTTATCTTATTTGACCTATGAGACACAATGGTAATTAATTTTCAATGTTTATATCGAGAAATCTATTATACTTATGATTGTTTTCTCTCATTTAAACAAAGAAACTTAAGACCGATTTAACAAAACTAGAAACAAAAACAGAATTTATCTTAGAAGATAAATTCTGTCTGTCAAACTTTGTCAATCTTGCACTGGTTTCTGCTCTTTTAATGGTCATCTGGAGAGCTTCAGTCCAGCAGGCTTCTATGAGTTGTAGGCAGGTCAACAGGTGTATGTCTGCAGATATTGTGCAGTTGTTTTGTATATATACAAACCCCATTCTCTTTCACTGATCCCAATATTCAATGTAGGATTTTATTTTTAAACACATTCTGTTGATTTGTTTGATGGGTGCGGTTCATGTTTCACATGCGATAATTCTAGTAGGTTAAACTAAAGTGTCATATTCAGAGCATTGAATGTCTATACAAACTCTTGAAATGTAGCAATCCCTGGAGTGCAAATTATGCCCAGTTTCCATTCCTTATTTGTGTGATGAATATTTACGTACAATGATTTTAAGAAAACTGGTAAAAAGGCAAAATAAAAATCTATTTAAATCCTACCCTATAAAGTAGTTTTAATTGGCGGGTCGCTTAACATCTTAAAGAGGTTTCATTATATAAAGATTGATCATTTGTGTATTCCGCATCTTTTTTAAATAGTGACTGAGCAGGCAGACCATGGTTGCAAATGTTAAAAATACCCAACATGTACATCCACTGACATTCTTACCAGTTCGCAAGTGGTGTAGTTTGGTAATATCTTACTTAATAACAATTTGAAAATACAGGTTAGTTATTATTTATAGTTAAGGCATTAACATTGTGGAGGTTTAAAGACATTGTAATTTATTTGATCAAACACTGTTTATTCCACTTTTTTGTAACGGTATAACCCTACCGGTTTCAAGACTTTCCCCTCATCTTCAGGGGAGCACAAACAAGATTGAATTCTGTTTGAACTGGTACCGAGATACACATTTCTAACGATTAAAATTCGGGTTGAGGACTGTGGGGGAAGAGAGGGATGAGACAATCTCGGCCAGCAGCGGAGAGATTTTTGGGATATGTATTTGCCAGATGTCCATCTCGATGCGTTTTTTATAAATAGGACTTTTCGTATATGTTTTTTATAAATAGGACTCTGCTCCATTTATTTATGCTTATAGGTGTCGTTAAATATAATCTTTTATAAGTTTCTTTTTTGTTTTGTTTTTTAAAAGTGAATCAATGAGGCTTCCAGAGTAGCCATTATTATAGGTGTCGTTAAATATATGATCTTTTATAAGTTTCTTTTTTGTTTTGTTTTTTAAAAGTGAATCAATGAGGCTTCCAGAGTAGCCATTATTTGTAGCTATTTTTTTTATGGTTATTAATTATTTTTTTAAATTATTAGTTAATTGAACACTGAGCAATCTATGAAGCATACAGTTAAAGGTGGCGAATTTATGGTTATTAGGATGGTTGGAATTATAGTCTGAATAAGTGTCTTTTCTATATATATCAATTTGATATACGAAATAACCAAAAAAAATCCAAGTCACATAAAGCCAGCTTTTTACACTAATTTTAATCTCCGGAAACTCTTATTTAACGGGAAAGACAAAAATGGAATACTTAGCAAAAGTGGTGTGTATAAACTTTTATGTGCTGACTGTGATAATTTCTATATAGGAAAGACAGCAAGATCTTTTGAAAAGAGATTTCGTGAATACAAATCCTCTAATTTATTCTAAAATGACTAATCATTGTCACCGTGAAAACCACACTTTTTCTATCGATGAAGCCAAATTCTTACATATCAGTAGTAACGGAAATAAATTGAACAGATTTGAGGCCCTAGAAATTAAGTCAGTGCATCGAGGTGAATATCTGGAAAACACATATATCCCAAAAATCTCTCCGCTGCTGGCCGAGATCGTCTCATCCCTCCCTTCACCTACAGTCCTCAACCCGAATGTTAATCGTTAGAAGCGTGTATCTCGGTACCAGTTCAAACATAATTCAGTCTTGTTTGTGCTCCCCTGAAGATGAAGAGGCCTTGAAACCGGTAGGGTTATACCGTTACAAAAAAGTGGAAAATAAAGTGTTTGATAAAACAAATTACAACAGGTTAGTTAGTTTTAGGGACATGAATAGGTATAGATATTTTTTAAATGTTATCTTTTATTACCAAGTTATTTGAGCAATTAAACAAAATAAGTTTTGGTCTCACTGTGGTCGAGACCGCAGTAAAGTGGGAGAATATATATCAAACCGCTTAAAATTATCTCTTTTTTTCAGTATTTATATTTGGGTTAAGAACACACTTAAAAAGAGAGAGTCGAGTACGATTGTGCGGTTAAACGAGTGACTAACAACTTTTTAGACTTGATGTGCAAAATGAAAGTTCAATTCTTAATGTTCTCGGATACATTTGTATAATTCATTTTGCTAAAATAAATTATTTAACATATATAAGCTTTCAAAGATATTTGTTCTTTGTTTTTATATTTTGGACATATATTTTTAAAGCGGTAATTGTCAAGCTACAAAATAAGCATTAAATTTTTATTTACGTAAAACAAATAAGTTCTTATTTGATTAAAAAGGCTCATTTTTCTTTTAATTCAAGTTCTTTTGATTCCAAAAAAAGTTATGGATTTAAGTTTTTTTCAGTTAAATAAAATGCTTTAGAATGAGAAATTACTATTAAATGTTTTTAAATTGAATTGTAAGTTATAAGTTTTTTTTCACTTATGCTATGCAAATAAAATCTTAAGTTCATAGATATTTTATGAGTCTTTTTCTAAATGCTTAAGATATTTTATATTCTTCTTTTGGTATTGAGCCTGTGGTTAGCCATATGTCAAGTGTAGGATCACGAACAGCATCCATCACTTGTCCAAATCGAGTCGTTGGTAACAAGTTAGCATTTCACTTCTCTTATTAAGTAGTCTCTGTTTGAAAAATACTTTTTCTTATAAATTTACTAAAGATTTTAATTTAAAACTTTTTCCTTTTCTATGATCTAAAGAATAATTTTCATGATAAAGAATAAGAATTCCTCTGATGACTTCCACGGTGTAATGGTGAAATTCTACTTTCCCTTGTCTTCCGCTCTGGTGTTTCAGATTTGATTGACAACTGACCATACAAGTAGCCCACTTGTCCACAGTAGCTTTCCACATTCAGGGCTTTTAATGTCTGTTTATAAAACCAAAACAATACAATGTATGAAAAACGCTTTACGAGAGTTTCTTTTACCTGACCATACTTTTTCCTTATTTTACTTTTTAATTATTATTTGAAGCGATCAATATAAAGGATATTGAAAAATGTCTTCAATTCATTATTATTTCTGGTATTTTACTATAAGTTATTGTTCTTTTTAAAAAAAATGTAGAAATTTATTGTTGTTGATAATTTACATTTTCAATAAAACTCCAAAATCTCCAACGCTTACTTTTTGCTTTACATTACTGGAATTGATTAATTTTTAAAACTAATAGGAAACCTACTCATACAGAAATAATATAATCAAGAGTTAACAGCAAGCAAATAACTATTACTACGAGGGTCATCTAGAAAGTAAAGTTACAAGGGCTCCTGAGGCCGGCGGAATTTTTTTGTTTCGAAGTTACCTGGCGTGTAGGGGGGATCCTAATGGTCAGTTTGTTTGGTCCTGCGTGTTTGTTGGCTATTTTGTTCAGTCACAGTAAATTCTTCCGATGGAGAGGTCGTCGCGCGCTCCCGCCACCTCCTGTTCGTGCAAGATCTGCGCAGTCATCCGTTTTTTGACTTTGCAAAACAATACCGTCGCGAATATCCATCGGAAGCTCATGGAAGTTTATGGTAGTGATGTGATGAGTCGACAACATATTACAAAGTGGGTTAGGTTGTTCAGAGAAGGCTGTACTGATACGACGAGGCAAGGCAGTGATTTCTGACGAACTTGTGCAAAAAATTGAAGAACAAGTGCGAAATGACCACCGTGTGACGCTTGACGACCTTCACGAAGAATTTCCTGACATTTCTCGAAGTCCCTCGGTGATATTGTGTCGGAAAAACTTGGTTACAAGAAGTTGTGTGCGAGATGGGTGCCCAGAATACTCACACCGGAGCACTGTCAAAATCGCGTGAATTTTTGGATCGTTTTGCACAGGAGGGAGAAGCTTTTCTGGACTCTATCGTGACGGTGGATGAGACGTGGGTGTGTCACTACACCCAACAATTTTCCAATGATCAGGAGGTCGAGGAAGCTGTGAAAAAGTGGCTGAAAGAGCTGGCAGTGGAGGTCTATGACACTAGCATACAAAAGCTAGTGCCCCGACTACAGAAATATCTCGATCTTGACGGCGATTACATTGAAAAATAGTTTAACATATTTGTGAAGTATCCTGTGAATTTCAATTAAATACAAGCATTTTTCGATCCTACATAAATGTTGTAACCTTACTTTCTGGATGACCCTAGTATTTATGAATGCAAAAATGGAGTAAAAAGCCACGGTAAAAATACCTACACATAATGATCTATTTTAAATATATTTATTCAAATTGACTAAAGATACCTTTTTGAAAGGCAGTCCACAATTACAAATAAGGATCATTAATCTGAATGCAGTTTAGTATATTAACAACTATGGCTATTGAGATTTGACAATAGAAATAATTAGAAAATATGTTTTTTGGGTTTGTATCAACACCAGTGTTGTTAAAAAACATTCTACAAGTAGCTGCTTTATTGTTACAGTAAAGTAGCATCAATGCTATTTTTTACTTGGCTTTTAAAGTAGCATTTACTTTAGAGTAGTTGTAAAAGCGCTACTTTTTTAAAGTAGATATAACAACATTGATTAACGCTCACTGTGTATTTTATTTGATGAGTTGATTGTTCAACATTTCAGACTGTGTGAGCAGTCTGAAATGTTGAACAATCAACTCTTAATACATTCCATAGTGAGTGAATACTTCTGAAAATCTTCTTTTCCAAATATAACTATTATAATATTAATAATTTATTAAAATAATACAGTGCAAATAAGTTTAAAATTAAAAAAATAAGCTCTACTTTTTTTTTTTTCAGTATTTTTTGCCGCATATGGGAGAAAAATTGGTTGTTGTTTGTGTAAACATAACTGAATGAGTTTTGTAGTTGAAATAAATATTTTTTGTATCTTGTGTTTATAAAAATCAAGTTTTATTTATTTAGTGAAAAATAAAGCCATATATTTGATGTTTTTTGAATATGTATTTTATTTAGTTCACATGTTGACTTTGGCATACCATTTTATAAATAAAAAAAAAATGTATATATAACAAAATATTATAAATAAAATTGCAAGCCACCCATAATGTTATAAAGGTCGCACAATGAATCATATCCACTGCTGCCAACAAAGAGGGCACAAGCTAAAGACTTCTTTTGAAGAGAAAAGTAAAAATATAAATTAATATTAACAACTTTAGAATATCTTTTTTTTAACACATTTTTTTTATAATTCACTTGTATCCTTTTAGTTGGCATCTATCATATTATTTTGATACTTTCCTATCTCTACACTTAAAAACGAATATGTAAAACTCTAAAATTCATCCCGTTTTCATTTTAAGAATGTTCCATGTTAGATTATCATTTTAAGGGAATAATATTTAGCTTAATATCAATGAGCTGAGGTGTGATGCTAAATAGTAATTAAATTTAATTATCTGTCTATCAGTTTTTAATGAATTAATATGATCAAGTCATAAATATCCTTATATCCTCAGAAATTACCAGCAACATAAGGTCATGCGAGTTGGCATGGCTAGGCAGATCTTAATTGACAAGATCCACAAAGAGTAATTTAAGCTCAATAACACGGAAGTAGGCTACTTGACAGAGGCTTTTAGATGATGTGCAGCATAATCTTAGGAGGCTGGAAGTGGGGGAGATGGCAAGTGACCGGTCGGCTTGTAGAAAAATTATCCAGGATGTCAAAGCTCTACATGACTTGTATGGGAATCTGATATAGGTAAATTAACAGAAAAAATGTTTTAGCTAGAAGTAAACTTAACAGGAAGGCCAAGCATTTTTATGAGTAAATTAAAAAAATTGCAACTAACAAGAATGAAGGTCTACGCAAGAATGAAATTTTATTTTGCATATGATAAAATTTCTAAAATACTCCCAAACATACGTGTATATCCTAATGCAAGGGAATTTCATTATGACACCTTAATGATTTTCAAATTATAAGTCATATTTGAAATATTATGTTCACATTTATAAGATGTTTGCAATAAATGATATAGACCAGTGGTATCCAAACTTAGGTACATGCACTCACGTGGATGGTGATCCGATCTCAGGTAATTAATGTCAAGAGACACTAATAAAAATGTTATATTTTTGCTAATGGGTACCTACATTTCACTCAAATCTGAGGCTGATCATTTGACTTGAGGTAAAAATGTTTCATATAACTATAAAAACTCGAAAAATAAGTATGGCGTTATCGAGTTTAGTTGCTATTAATTTTCCTGATTTAAAAATGTGTGATCGAAATAGGTAGGAGGCCTTTGTTATAAGAAATCATTATGAATATTGAATCATATTCAAGTTTTTAAAAGAGATGATTAAAAAAAAAAGAAACAATTTGATGTACAATTATGCTAACAAAGTTGTTAAATAATGGTGAAAGATAATCGGCATAAGAATGATCTTATTCAATTTAATAAAGAGAGAAATTTTTTATTTGTGCGTGTATGTACGCACAAAAAAGTTATCGTCATGGAGTTTCTTGGGTGACTTTATATGCGCATTCTAAAGCATCTGTAATCATTTTCATATCCGATTCAATGCTTCGAGCCCAATTTTCAACATCACCTATTTCTTTGAGTGCACTACTAAAACTTTCCACTAAAGTTAGCCATTGTTGAGTTTGTTTAGCGAATCCCAGAGCGCCCTGGTGAAGTTGTTTTGCTTCTGCGTCTAATCTTTTTTGATTTAAATAAGCTTGAGCAACCCTGAAACAGATTGAATAAAATAAAAAATTGGTCATTTAAATATATGGAAATTATAAAGGCATGTGCAGATATATATACTATGTTTTGTATTCATAGATAAGATACAGGCAGATGGTTAGCTTTTAGTGGCAGGTATATGACAAGTAACAAACCCAGATTCACATATGATAATGCCACTTTAAATAATACTGTTTTTTTTTTGTATTTTGTGTTATGTTCTTTCTCTGTAATTAAAATGTATGGTGGTAACATCATTAAAAAGTTATAAATGAAAAATTGCTATATAGATATACTCAGCTCTTACAATATATAAGAATACAGAACATTGTCGTAATCCCAAAATAGTTGTAAGTCATACTAATGCTTTTTGACCCATTTATCTGTGCATGTACTACACCATAATTGTCATATATCAGGTCTGTAAATATGAAACCGGATTTTTTTTATAGAAAATACATACAAAATGGTAAAAAATATTTTATTCAAAGTATTGCCCATCGCTAGCTACACATTTTTCCCATCTCTCTGGCAATTTGTGAATGACACACCAAAAAAACTGTTGCTCTTTTGAGGCAAACCAATCATCGAGTCATTGTCGTAAGAAGTGAAGCGCTGCTCAGCAAGTGCGTGTCCCATCGATGCAAATAAGTAGTAATCGGATGGAGCCAAGTCTGGTGAGTAAGCCGTATGCGAAAGTATTTGCCAACTAAACGTCTCAATCGTTTCCTTGACCGGTTTTGCTGTATGCGATGGTGCATTATCATGAAGAAAAATCACTTCGTGTTGCCTCTTTTGATATTTTGGTCGTTTTTCACGCAATGCTTGGTTCAAATCCATCATTTGTTGTCGGTAGCGTTCAGTATTAACGGTTTCGCCAGGTTTTAGCAGCTCATCATAGATAACACCCTTCTGATCCCACCAAACACAGAGCATTGTCTTCCGTCCATAGCGATTTGGCCTTGCAGTCGATATCGCTGGTTTACTTTGAGTAACCCATGATCTTTTACGCTTAGGATTCTCGAAATATATAAATTTTTCATCGCGAGTCACAATTCGATGGAGAAATGATTTTCTTTTGTACCTGGCGAGCAGCATTTCGCAAGTGGTTTTTTGGCTTTCCTGCTGTCTCATTCAGTTCATGTGGAACCCATTTTCCCACTTTCTGGATCTTTCCCATGGCTTTCAAACGTATGGAGACGGCTTCTCGTGTCACATTTAATTGATCCGCGAGTTGTTGTTGTGTTTGAGCATCATCCTCATCCAACAATGCTTGCAGTTCGGCATCTTCAAACTTTCTCGGTGGTCTTCCACGTTCTTCGTTTCTCATGTCAAAATCGCCACTTTTGAATTTTTCAAATCACTCGAAGTACTGTGATTTACCAAGAGCATGCTCACCGTAAGCTTCGACAAGCATTTGATGCAATTCTGCAGCAGTTTTCTTCAAATGGTAACAGAAAATCTATGCTGTCCGCAAATCGTAGTTTTCAGGCACAAAAACAGACATGTTCAACGCTATGAAAACATATGTAGTTGTATTAAACTTGTATTGTTGTGAGTTCAAGTCTTTGACAAATGTAAACACAAGAAAAAGGCGCCAATGACGCGGTTTGACAGTCACTACATTGACAACTAGAGCCATCTATGAGCAAATTCTGGTTTCATATTTACAGACCAGACATTATTTGAGTAAACAACACATTCAAAACTAAAATAAATGCTGTAGACCGTTTTATAAATAGGGTAAGCGTACCAATAACTAAACAGTAAGTTGAAGCGATAGCATGCTTATTTGAATGGTTTGATTTTTTACACATATATATTTTAGCTATTATAAATAAAACCTACAGTACTTCTGGAATGGATCATTTTGGTATAGACTTAGATTATGAAAAATTAATATTTAAGACAATTGAATTTTTTAGTGTGACATTTTGGTAATTGAGGCCTAAGTGTTTTCAAGGAGACATGGTATTCAGCCTTGCACCCCGAGATGGTATTTCATCATTCATTGCTCTGATCATACATGTTGGAAATGTTGTCGAAAGGCAACAAACAGTCACATTTATTTAGCGCATGCGAAAATTGTTACTCACGAAATTATAAACCAGACAGGAACTTTTTTTAATATTTTGGTTACCATCGGAAATTCAAGCGGAAACTTCAGAGGTTAAAGATAAGAATTCCACCAACTATAGTTCGGAAATTCTAGGATGAGTCCTGTGACAGCTCACAAATTTGCCCCAATACAACCTTGTAACGATGTTCAGTAATTTTAATTATTTTATCAACTTTAATATAAGCCTCAATTCTAATAAATAGCAAGTTATTTAGGTTTTACATTACATAAGGTTGTTTTGGGTCAAATTTGTGAGCCGTCACAGGACTCATCCTACAATTTCCGAACTATAGGCCATACAATGGACATGGCAAACAGCCAATCAGTTGATTTAGAGAGAATTTGTAGCCCACGCAAGCTGGGAGTTAAAGTCATAGTAATGGTATGTAATTAATTTAGGAATGTAAAATATTGGGTGTACAAATTAGTTGGGTCCGTTTTTTTGTGTTCAAAAATGCATTTATTTCTAAACAAAATGAATGAACAGATCAATTAAAGTATTGTCCATCGCTGGATACTACTTTTTCCCATCTCTCAGGCAATTTTCGAATTCCATCTCCAAAAAATGACTCGTCTTTTGAGGCGATCCAAGTTTGGAGCCAATTTTCGGTTTCTACGAAAGAAGTGAACCGGTGACCTGCCAAATCGTGCTGCATCCTTCGGAACAACCAGTAATCAGAAGGAGCAATGTCCAGGGAATACAGCGGGTGCGGTAAAACATCCCATTTGAGCGTTTCCAAATATTTTTTTACGACTTTTGCGACATGAGGCCGAGCGTTGTCATGAAGAAGAATACCTTTATCATGTCTTTGCTCGTATTCCGGCCGTTTTTCCTGCAATGCACGGCTCAAACGAATTAATTGTAGCCGATACCGATCGCCCGTAATGGAATCGCCAGGTTTCAGCACCTCATAGTAAACAACACCCCTTTGGTCCCACCAGATACAGAGCATGGTCTTCGAACCATGTATGTTCTGTTTTGGTGTTGATGTTGAGGTCGATGGCAACGATTGGCCGGGCTTAGCGTAGTATTTTTACTTCTTGGGGTTGTCGTAGAATATCCACTTCTCATATACAGTTACAATCCGATGCAAAAAATCTTTTCTTTGTTGCCTTTGAATCAGCTGCTCGCAAGTGAAAAATCGCCTTTCAACGTCTCTCGGTTTCAGTTCATAAGGCACCCTATTTCCTTGTTTTTGAATCATTCCCATGGCTCTCAATCGTACGGAAACGGCTTGTTGAGTCACTCCCAATGATTCTGCAAGCTCCTCTTGTGTTTGACTCTGATCTTCTTCGAGTTATGGCTCTAATTCTTTGTCCTCGAATTTTTTTGCATGAAACTCAAAGCGATATAAACTGAATATTATTGGCAGATGTCTAACCTCTCTGAAACCGCCAAAATCGGCTGTCACTATGAACCATTCATAACAGCCAGAGCCATCTTTTGGAAACGGACCGATCTAATTAGTACTTCTAATACTTAGAAATCAACATGAAAAACGAATAAATTCAACTGTTCAGATAAAATGTATAATACCCACCCAACGTTTAAATGATCTACAAGTGCTTGTGTCAAATTATTTGCCGAGGATACTGCATCTTTCCGCTTTTGTTCTGAAAATATGTGAACATGTATTAAATGAATTTATTAAAAGTATAATCAAACAATATAGAGTTCAAAGCTTACAAAAGTATTAATCGGTTCGAACCTTGTGCGACTTTCTTGGCAGCTTGTTTGCTTTGGTGTTCACGAACTAAAGAAGAAAGCATTTTATAAATATTTTTGTCAAATCTGATTAAATTTGTAAGTATTTTTATTAAATCAAGACAATTTAAATTCAAAAATAATAAAATACTTCAAACATCATAAACTTTTATAACACAAATATTATTTATTTTGACTGTTGACAGATATTCCACATAACCTGACAGATATTTTTCCCTTCTTTGGAGTTGTCAGTTTATTTTTTAATTAATAGTAATTTATGGCATAGAACTATAATTTTTATTGCAAGATTCTTACTTACCCCTCTCCCCATTGCCGAGAGTTTACTTCTTTCTGTAGGATGGCGATGAGCCTTCTCAGTGGGAAAATCATCTCTCCGACAAAATAAAAAAATCTTGCCCATTTCACCAGACAATTTTTTTCTGCTTCAACAATAACATCATCCAGTGAGGAGACACAGATGATATCTATATAAAAACAAAATCAACCACCTTACACGAAAAAAGGATTTTCAAAGCTCTAATGAAAACATTGCGCTGTCCCATCGTAGGCATCTGGCCACTTCGAGTACAAATAGTGTGGCAAGTATATAAAAATGTTTATTTGGCGGGTGAGTACTTGAACTCGTTTTTTTAAACATTATATATGGTATATAAAAAAATTGTTAAGATACTTTTTAAAGAATTAGTTTTTTTTTTCAGAACCTACTGTTCACATCTGATTCTTTTTTACTTTATTATAGCGCGTATTTTTTAAAACTTAATTTGCATATTAGTTAATAAGACAGATTCAATTATTTTATTAGATTAAAATAACTTTTTTCAAATACTTTACTATCTATTCGATTATTTTCAGCTTTTAGCCATTTTCTTGATTACCATTTTTAATCTACCGTTGTTCGCACTCTTCCTATTAAAATATATTTAAATGAAAAATACCCCCTATTCAATAAATGAAAATTTTATTTATTTAAAAACAGTTATAAAATTCACACCACTTCAAATTTTGAATTTATTTACGGTTTAATTTAATTTTGTTTAAACACATAAATGTATGATATTCGCTACACGCACGTATATGTAATAGTTTTCACGTAATAAAATCGGAATCAAATGAAAGACAAAAAGCAGGATTTTTTTTACATTTTAACCCTTCCTTCCCTGTGATGTGTAACTAGTACACATTGCTTCTAAAAACTTTAATATCTCTATAAATATAATAAATACTGGGTTCAGATTTTAGGTATTCCTCCGTAATACATTTACGCATTGATTGAAAAAATAATATTAATAATAATTAGCACTTATTGGCCACATCAGAGATATTTCGTGAAAATCGGGAATACATTCACCAATACAATCAAACGTGTGCTAGTGTGTGACGTAGGTATATTAATTCTAAAAAAACGCTATCGGTAAGGAAGCGACGCTATTACCGTCTCACTGTCATTCTACTTCGGTATATGGGAATGCAAGAAATAGAATCTCAGTTCGCTCGCTTTTCTCGCTTCAGTAGCTCGCGGGTATTCGTTTGAGGTGGTCGCTTCGCCCATTTTGTGAACGTCGGCCGATGTTTGTTTCATGTTTTCAGCAATTAAATTTCAATTATTATCATTTTTGACTTAAAATTTAATTAATTTAAGCGATTGGCTATGAATATTCTTATTTTTCCGATTTTAAATAGCTAATTTTTACATGTGTATTGAATACACAGCACCGGAACGCGTGGATTTTTTTAGCACAGGAAGGGAAAGGTTAAATAAGACATAACGCCTAGTATCGGCTCTGTCCCTTGCGACAAATGGTGGGTTTGTAGACATTGATAGATGCTGTACATTTTTATTTTTTCGTCCGCCATTCCAATTAAAGAGAAAATCATTCTGAATTGTGGGTAATACAGAATAAAATCATGTGGAATGAAATATAAAAATAAGATTAAATTCGGAATATTACTAAAAAATAAGCTACCAATTCCCTCATCATTGGTACCGGTAATGCTACATCTGATGTTCGGGTAGATAAGCAAATTATTTAGACCTAGTAACAGAAAAAAAGGATGTTAATTAGTTGAAATGATCCAATGCGCCCTTTAATATATTTTCGGTTTGTTTGAAATGTGAAATACATCAAGTCAGCAAATGCGTACTTCATGATTCTATTTAAATAATGACCAAACAAGTCTATTAAACGAACTATGCTTTTTCTAAGATTTCTCAGCAGACTATGTTAGATCAGTGCTTCCTGGATAATATTTTGGCAAACTTGAAGAAAGTTGGCAAGAGGAAAAAGGCAATGGATGTTTAGAAGTGGAAAGCTATCATCAAAGGAGCTTAAGTTCTTTCAATTTAAAACTGGGGAATTAATCAGGTTTAAAACAAAAATGTTGCTGCTGATAATGATAACGATTGCAGGTAATTCCTCGCGATCGACAATAAGTATCAGCCAACCTATGAATAGACAACATTTGTGCATGTATTAGTTTATTGTCAGTAATCTGTTGCATTTCATTAAGCACACAGTCTTGATAAGCCATACTCAACTTTCCAATTGCAAGGAGTTATTTTTTTCAAAATGATCTGTAAATTTAATCTGCTGAAGTTTATCATATGCAAAATTTATGAAGCGCATATTTTTGGTTAAACATCATTTAAATAATTCATTTTACTCGTAAGTAACTAATAAGTCACAAATAAACATAAATTTAGATTAAAATAAGCGAAAAGTAAAATAGGGAAGCATGAATGCATTATTATTACGAAAAATAAAACATATAAATATTCTAACCTAACAGTCATTAAATAATAAATATATTAGGTCCTTACATATGAAATTGGCGTTTTGTTTGGGAGGAACATAAAGTTGATTTTTTTTTAATATAATATATTTATTTAATCAAAGTATGTACCATTGCTATCTATGCACTTTTGCCATCTCATAGGTAGTTCATCGATCCCTTTACTAAAAAAACCATTCGGACGGGAATCAATAAAATCTAAAATCTTTGAAGTCGGTTTGGACTGCCCCATCGGAGTTGAATTTTTTCCCTTGCAAGAAGTTATCCAAATTTCGAAAAAAATAGTAATCTGTTGGGGCAAGGTCCGGAGAGTACGGTGGATGTCTTAGACATTCCAATTGAAGCTCTTCTAATTTGGTAGCCGTCTGTTGTGCAGTGTGTGGTCTAGCGTTATCATGAAGCAGCAGTGGCCTAGAGCGATTAACCAGCCTCGGTTGTTTAGCAGCTAGCTTTTCCATCATGGTTTGCAGTTGCTGACAATAGACATCTGCCGTAATCGTCTGGCCAGATTTAAGAAAGCTGTAGTGAACGACACCAGCACTAGTCCACCAAACGCTCACAAGTAACTTTTTTGGAGTCAATTTTCGCTTGGGGCATGGTTTGGCTGGTTCGGCAGGGTTCAGCCATTGCGATGAGCGCTTCCGATTATCATACAGGATCCACTTTTCATCACAGGTAATGATTCGATTCAAAATCCCTTCATTATTGTGCCGGTTGAGTAATGCAACGCAGCAGTCAACGCGCGTTTGTTGATTTGCTTCACTCAATTCGTGAGGTACCCACCTTTCAAGCTTTTTCACCTTCCCAATTTGCTTCAAGTGGATTAAAACAGTTTTATCACTAACACCGCAGCCTGCAGCTAACTCGGACGTGGTTTGCGATGGATCCGCTTCCACAATAGCCTTCAATTCGTCATTATCAACTTTGGTCTCCGGCCGTCCACGGGGCTTCTTCTGCAGGTCGAAATTTCCAGAACGAAAACGTTGGAACCAAAAACGCACTGTTTTTTCTTTTGCGGCACCGTCGCCATACACATCATTAATCCTTCGAGCCGTTTCTGCAGCACTGGTGCCACGGTGGAACTCGTACTCGTAAATAACGCGATATTTCAAGTTTTCCATTTTGTAAACTGAGTGACGCAAAGAAAAAAAACAATTGAGGAAAAAACAAATGAATTATAATTTTCGAAACACAAATACTTGAGTAAATAGCTGTATAAATTTGAATTTGGAATTCCTAACCAAAGAGAAGATATTTGAGATCAAAGTTGCCAGTACGGCAAAACGCCAATTTCATATGTAAGGACCTAATAAATTGAAGGAAAACCTAAAACATTTTTATGCTAAAAATGTTCTTCAATAAATTTAATAAAAATAATTAAGAAGTCGACGAATACATTACACTTTTGTTTAAAGATTCTGAACAACATAGTGTAATAGGGTTAGAAAATTCATTTTACACTCTTCTTTCCGACAAACAAGCTCCCTTGTGATGTTTCACAACCCTAGTCCACTCTTTGTTAACTGTGTCCTTTGAGAGCGACGCCACGCGCATGCGTCGCTTTCCCCTCCCGACGCCTTTGGTCCTGTTCAACAAAATTATTAAAGCAGTAATATGGCACTAAGTAAAAATAATAAACCGTTTACTAAGATACAAATAAAATAATTAGAAATTGTAAATTTTTTTTTATACTAACAGAATATTTGCTTCAAAAAATTTCCCGCTGAAAGCAATGACTTGAATTCGCCATTTCAGGCGTAAGGATCTTGACACTTAAATAAAAAGTAAAATATTAAAGTGTGGCTAACTTTTTTCGTGGTTCAAATGAAATAATCATTTTGTTGTTTGAACTACGTAGCTTTAATTTAGTATTAATATTTTCCTTGTATGGATCAGAAATTAGGGGAGATTTTCACCACACGATTCCCCCCTTTTCAGTCGTAGTGAAGTGCGCGTCGGGGGAGGTAGCGTCGCCTTCATCGTCATTCGCTCCAAGTTTTTGGTGTTTTCTCTTTTGTAATCTATGGTCAGTGCTGCCACATCAAAGTTCGGTATGTTTTTGAATGAGTGAAATGTGAATTCTAATAATTATGAAATTTAATACTGATACATTTTAATTTCGTTAAAACAGATGAAGTTTTTGCCCAAACACGATTCAAATAAATTGTTTTTGCCACTTTTTAGTATTACGCACTTGAAATTTAATATTTGTAGCAAATATTAAATATATTCCATTCGAACAAAAACAAAACATTCAACAATTCCTATTGAATTTGAAAAACAATCCACTTTTAAAAAGATAGATTAAAAAAACAAGCATGCATAATAATATTCTTAAGAATATTTGTAATAAGAAATAACCTCAAATATTATATTATGTGTACAATGCTATATCAATTTTATTTAGATGCAATTTATGTAATTATTATGTCTATAGAAATTTTCACTTTATCTTTATCACGAATTATTATGTATTTATATTTCTAATTATTTATTTAAAGCCGGATCGTGGAATATTCTATAAAGAAATAAGCCCGCCAGATGTGCGATGCTTAACCATGTACACAAAAGAATTAAAATAAAATAATATTAATCAAAGAGACTTATAATAAAATAATAATAATCAAAGAAAAAATTATAATACATATTTTTTGTGAATAAATTAGTTATTGGACTAAGGATTAAAAGAAGGATTCTTCCAGAACTTCTAATCATCATTATAGGTAAGTTATTTTTGAGTTTTGCTTCTTTTTTGATAATATTATATACACGGTACAAATTATTTAATTTTTTCTTTCGTATGGTGATTTTCAAAAACGACAATATTGTCTTCGGCACTAGTAATCGAACTTTCGGAATTAGAACCACTAGAGTAGGCACGGAACTCGCGGTTCATCATTTCACGCGTTGTTAAGACTACCGCACATGAAGAGACAACGCTTGCACACGTACTCGGTTGGACAATACTCACTATTGTGACCTGATTAAGTCGTACTAGACTAGGTTATGTTCTGAGACCTATTTCAATTAATTTATTTTTAAGCATTTATGTATAGACAAAAAATATTTAATACGCTTCCAAATATTACGATTGCTCGAAATAAAATACTGATTGATTTTAATGTTTTTATTGAAAACAATAATATGTAAATAATATACTTTTAAAAAATTGGTAAGATTTAATTCTTATTATAAATTAAATTTCAAAGAGATAAACATATTATATATTATTTATAGTTAAGGCATTAACATTGTAGAGGTTTAAAGCCACTGTAATTTGTTTGATCAAACACCGTTTATTCCACTTTTTGTAACGGTATAACCCTATCGGTTTCAAGGGTTTCACCTTATCATCAGGGGAGCACAAACAAGACTCTTGTTCAAGGAATAAACAGTGTTTGATAAAACAAATTACAATAAACATATTAAGTTTGCTATCAACCTTTTTTCGAACAAGGTGCAAATTTTTCTTTTGTTAATTATAAACAAATATTGGATATCTAACTACACACTGAATTAATGGAGAAGTGCAGTGATTGTTCCATTATATAAAGGTAAGGGTGCAAGAATGGATTGTGGAAGTTACAGAGCCTTTTAGCTTACTGAGTGTAGTAAGTAAACTTTATGGTAAAATTCTGAAAGAAAGGGTAAGAAGAAAGACTGAATAATAAGTATAAGATGCTCAGGGAACCATTTTCAGTGGAAGAGGATGCGTGGATTAGATTTTCTCTTTACGTATGGTTGTAGAAAAATGTATGGCAAAAAATAAGAAACTATACTGTGAGTTTGTGGACTTGGAAAAAGCATATGACCGAGTGATAAGAAAAAAGTTATAGAAAATATTGAATGAATAGTATTGAATGTAAATTAATACGTGGTATTGCGTCATTATATGTTGAAAGTAGGGCATGTATTAGAGTGAATGGTGCCCTGACTGAGTAGTTTAATATTTCAAAAGGGGTAAAGGAAAGATGTATCATGTCACCCTGGTTGTTTAATATTTACATAGATTCGTGTATGTGCGTGGCATTCAAATGTGTGACATTCAATGCGTGGCATTAAAATGTCGAATAGGAATGTGTGCGGATTGCTGTATGCTAATGATATGGTATTGTTTTTGGAAAATGAGAATGAATTACAGAGTCTGATAAGTAAATTGTATGAGAGATGTAAAGAGAAATATCTGAGAATGAATGTTGCGAAATTCAAAGTCATGGTGATGGAAAAGTGTGAAAAGGAAAGTAAATGCTATTTACGGGTGAGTAATACAAGATAAGAACAAGTTAAAGGAGTTGTTTAGGTAGTATTTTCTCAGATGATAGAAGGGTTACGAGGGATATTGAACGGCGTGAAGCCATAGGAAACAAAGTCAATGGGACACTCAAACATATATACTCGAACCAGGCAGCATCAAAATCTGCCAAGATGATAGTTCACAGTAGTATTTTAGTACCCAAATTGATGTATGGGAGTGGCACGTGGTCGTGGAACGGGACTGACAAGAGTCGAATAAAAGCTGCAGAAATGCGTGAATTTAACTTTGAGAATGGCCTATTTGTACTTAAATAAATAATAATATTTTGCATGCATATAAAAGCAATATGCACTCTCTACTTATCATAAAAGGGGCATAGTGTGATGGTATATACGAGTATGTTTGTATAATATTTCTACGTTTTAATGAGATCACTTTGCTTTGAACACTTTTTTATGTATGTTTTGCACACGTCAGCGTTAAAGTATTTACTGTTTGCCGATGATTAAAAAAAAAATCACTCAAAGATTGTATGTAACCCCAGATCACTTTGAATGGTATTTGGAAGCGAAGTGAGATCAATAATAGCTGATCGTCAACATCTCTAAATGTAAGCTCATGACTTTTTCAAAAGTTACAACTCAACAGTACTTAAGGTACTCAATCGATCATTAACTCTCCGTACGACTACGTGTCGACACTTTCAAAGACCTTGGCATAATGTTCAGCAGTCAATTAATATTTCCTTCTCACGTTGAGACAATATGTTTATCTGCCAGTAAAGTTCTAGGATTTGTAAGAAGAGTCTAGTTTAATTGGTGGTGACACTGTTATGAGATCTCTATATATAATTACTTGGTTCGGAGTAGATTGGAGTGCGGCTCAATCATGTGGAACCTGAAAGAAACCCAGAACTCCCTGATGATTGAACGATTCCAAAAAAGATTTCTGCGACACCTTTATTGCAAATAATATAAATTGTACCCATGACTCTATTCCACATTTTAATGGTCCTGCTTGCATATTACTCTTTGAGCGTTAGAAGAAATCTATGCACATATTTATACATATATGCACATACTTAAAAATTGCTATCAGGATATAGCAAATCCATTATTGACTGAAAAACTTTTGTTTTATGTACGGGAAAATTATATGCGCCATCTTGGATTAAGATTATTTTATGTGCCATATTCACGAACTGAACTGTTAGTGTGCATCACCACTCGCACACGGAATAACTTTTTTGAATGACTTCCCATATTGATATCTTCCATATCTCGGAGGAAAAATTGAGGATTATACTCATTAATAAATGTAGACATGAGCCACTTCACAGGCTAGCATTAGAATCATTGTTCGTGATTTCATTACGATATTGTGTTTAAATATTATTTTTTTTCTTGTTATTTGACGTAATTGAGGAAAAATGTACCAATCGTAAAATTTATAATTATATCAAAATCATTTGTGGATAAATTTATAGACGTAGCCTTCCGAATGGAGGTTTAACATTGAATTGGTAAAGATAGTCTTCCGACAAGGGATTTCATGTTCCGTTCCCGGTACTTTCCAAAAACCATGGGTTCCACCCAGTATGGTTAAAAAATAGTTCGTCGCTAGCTGTTGCCGACATATTTTTACAAACAAATTACAAGTGACGGGCCTATTCCTGTAGTTGGAAACTCGAACGTTCGCTTAATCGGACTGAAGATGTTGTTCTCCATATTCTAACTTATTCGCATCAGCCATTTGTATATATGAAGAAAAAAGATTATAAGCGAGAAAAAAGTTTAAATACTATTTCTGGATTTTTAATATTTTTTTTTACTTTTTAGGAAAAGATCATTTTGATTAATTAAAACTAAAATATCGATTTCAAAATTAATTAAATTTGCTCATTTCGTTAAATGTAATTTGATATTTTAATACGAGTAATACACATATGATCTCTTTTAGTTTAGGATAGAGATTTTGAGAGAGATCTAATGTTTACAGTAACATTATCCTTCAAGTCTGCCGATCCTGTGCATTTTTATTTCACAGCCTCTTCACACATTGGGGAAAAACAAAAACCTTTATTGTAAGCAGGTAGGAAAGATCTTCAAATTTTCTATACACGAACATAGTTTTTGTTTCGTCCACATCCATAAATCTCGTCATTCATGTTCTTCTGTTTTTTAAATATATTACTGTTTCATTCTCAACTTTCTCATATGTTAAAATTTCTCTATTTCTTTCAATTACTCGGTCTACCTCATTCTTTTTACGCATTAATATATCCCAACCATCTCACAACTCATATTCTTAATATTTCCAACCCATCTCACGATTACTATTTTAATTATACTTATAGTATCAGTTTCCAATAAAAAGTTTTCCCTTATCCGATCATTCCTTACTTTATCGTGCACTTTGCAAGAATGTTTTCTTTGCTAGACATGCATTTTATTTCTACTACTTTTATCACTTTTCGATATTTAGGTTTCGCTTCCATACATAAAGATGGGTCATACCCCACCAAGTACAATAAATTACACCATCAATCATTATAATTTGTGAAAAAATTGTAAATTACTTATTGATAAAAATAGTTCAAAGTGCGATGTTGTCCCGTTTTCTACTGCAACATACTTTAATATCTCGGGCTTCAGCGTTTAATTTTATATGGTGAGTTCAACCATTTATTTATAATTTTTGTCATCCACAATATATAATTTAAAATTAATATCGTTTTTCCTCCATTTTGTGTAACATATATAGAGAAACGCTTCACTAGGTAAGGTCTATGACGAAGTAGTATTATATCTTAATTACAAGTTTGATAGTTTTGTCCTAATTCACACTCTGTATTCACATCATTATATAAATTATATTTTTGAGCGATCACATACACAATTCCAACAGTATTTTAATCTCAACAACTACATCATAATCATCTCTTATAGCACTTCATCACACACTACATTCGGATTAGTCATTCACTCAAATGCTTATGTGAAGATCTCCAAAAGCTTCCTTACTCCTCACTTTCTCCCTATTAAAGAGCCACATGGGTGATTTAGTGGTCTGATGCATTTTAGAGTTCCACAGAGAAATATATTTATTGATCAATAGTCGCAATACTAGCCACGCCTTAATCTTCTTGACTTATGTGAATTTTTAGATAAAGATTCTACGCTTGTACGGAGACGTGATGTTAGATTTTTGAACAAATGCGGAGATCTCCCTTGTTCCTGACTGTGAGTTTGGTCAAGAATTTATAAATTGGGAACTTAGTTTTAGAAAGCCATTCGGATCTGACAAGACTTACAAGGGCAAAGAATAATGGAAGACATATAAATTAAATTAATATAAAATAAATTCAAATGCACGTATTTACAATTTCTCTGTTTCACGAATTTTCTCCTAAACATTTTTACCAAATTGTTGATTTAAGTTTCTATGAAGTAATCACGTGTGATCTGATGCATAGTTTGCAAACGAAAATCTGCCTGAAATGAAAAAACAAGATAAAATAGAAGCCGAAATTCGTATGCGTTGCTTCACACTCGAGGGGTTCAAATTGTTTTAAAATGTCGATAAATTGATTTAGAATTTTCAATTTCAAAGATAAAATTGTATTGTTATTAAAGCAAATTACTTATGCAGCTTTTGCCGCTAAAATGCTAAACATCCAATGAGTCGAGCGATGCACAAGTTATATAATCTCAGTCTTGTTCGAAAACTGCTCGTGTAATTATTTTATAAAACAGCGTAATCGAGTTTATTTTTCATTTAGATCTCCACGATCGAATCGGTAAGACACTGGACTTCCAGCCGGGGTTCTGGGTTCGATTCCCGATCGTACCCAAAAAAATAGTCTTAGTCTGGTAAAATATTGTAGTTCGTCTGGTATCAAGTCGCAACAGTCGCGTGTAGGTGTTGCCGCATCTTCAAGCGTGTTAGTTTCATAATACGTGCGATTACTAACTGTGAGTTACGTGCCTATTCCAGCGGTTCTAAAGCCTGATGGCTCGATTAATACCGCCAGTATTACAGTAAATTCAGTGTTAAGAAAATAACCCGAAACACGCTAGGAATCGAACCTGGAACACTTGGATGTACACGTGTTCTCCGTTAAGGGATAATAAAATTAAAATTATTATTAAAAAATACTGGTGCGTAAAAAAAAATCTGCATAATAATACAAAAATTAAGATATATGAATAATCAACACAACAAGAAAAATAATAGAATAATATGTACACTTAAAAAATTGTTAATTTCACAATATTAAACGATAGGAAGATTTAAATAGTTTTTTAAAATGAAAAATGCCAAAAAAGTGGTTTTTCGAATATTAGGCAATAATATGCTTATAATCGATACAATACACAAAATGAAAGCAGTTTTAAAATTTTACATTTTGACACCAACCCAATGGCTCTGTAGATCTACTTTCATCTAATTAATTCGGATGGTACCCCTCAACATGACTGAATTAATGATGCGGACATGATAGGGAGACGATATTGTCTCCCCCCCAGTAATCGAACTATCGGGTTAAGAACTAATGGAGTAGGCAAGCAAATCACAGTACGCCATCGCACGCGGACTAACACTCACATTGTCGGGGGTGGTAGACGTCTTCTGTCAAAACTCTTCCAAAATTTCTATTCTATTAAAATCGATAATTCTGTGATTCATGTGATCACTTATCAAAAATCTGAGAATTCTTATTGATGATAATTTGAGTTGGCGTAATCATGTCTCCACGTTAAACCGTAAGATCTTTACTTCTTTATATTATCTTAAGAGGATACGTAGTTTTCTGCCTGTTTTAAGACGAATACTACTGTTCCGATGTCTTATCCTTCCATTACTTGATTGCAGGGTTGATTTGGTTGATAACGAAGAAATGTTGGATAGGCTCCAAAACGTTTGCACCCGATTGATATTTATCTTAAAGAACTTGACCAGGTGTCAGAGTTCCGAAACATACTTAAATAGCTTACAACCAGAAAGCGAAGGAACCTTCACGTCCTATCAACATTATTTTCGTGCTTAAAATTCTAATTCTCCTTCATGTCTTCTCGAAAAATTCCACTTTATTTTCGCACAAGGACAATCTTTTTGATTAAGCTTTTGCATACCAACGCACTACACCTTATTTTACACGTCTCTTTTACGGGTCACTCGGCTCGACTGTGGAACAAAGAGTTTTCATATGTGGACATCTTTATTTATGTATAAAAGAGAATTGAAAAAATATCACATTACTCAATTTCCTTTCATCCGAATAT
This sequence comes from Odontocerum albicorne, assembly GCA_949825065.1. Classification (NCBI taxonomy): domain Eukaryota; kingdom Metazoa; phylum Arthropoda; class Insecta; order Trichoptera; family Odontoceridae; genus Odontocerum; species Odontocerum albicorne. Next base: position 20,925,244 of record OX463847.1, on the reverse strand, counting down.
TCCTTTGTTTCATTTCCTCAGGCTCGAACGAACTCCTTTCCTTTACTTTTAATAATACTGTTTAAAGATTGGTTATTTATTTTTACTTAAATGTAAACGAATATTTTTTTGCAATTAAAACAATTTGTGATAAAACATTGTAATTTATCCAAGACTAGTCAAGTAGTTGAAAGAAATTGCTGTATAGCAATAAGCCAGCTAGATGTACCATGTATAAACATGTACACAAATAATGAAAATAAAATAGATAAAAACGTCAAGCGCGTACGACTATCGTTACTAGACGAACTCTTGAACTAGAATGGGATCCTTTTTTATTTATTTTTATGGGTACCATTGGGAACCTAACTTGAAACCCCCGGGTGTAAGATCAGCATTTTATCGACTAGGTAGGTATCTTTATCGCAGAGTTCGTATTGTTATGTCACACATATTTGAAATACTTGAAACTCTTAAAATTAATTTTAAGAATATTTGTATAATTTCATAGTAACTTGGGCGAATAAATGTAAATCTACTTACTACGATGTTAGTCAGTTTTGGAATATTCCATATGTTACTTATAGTTTAAGAACAAAAATCCTCTAATTCTATGTGGACTATGAAAAACAAAAAAACAAAACCAATTTTGTGCATAAAAATACAAATTTAATGGCCATTTTCCAAAAATAAAACAATAAACAAAACAAATAAGATTTTATACACATTAAACTTTGGACCAAACTAGGAAGTCTTATCGCTAAACTCACAGTACTTATAAAAGTAATATTTCCATCCCAATTATTTCGGGTTGCTCTTTATGGCAACATTCGTTATAATAGCTTCGCTCGTACTCTTCCAGCGCACAAGTGGAAAACTTTTCTTGCTTAAACACACGTAAGAGATTATAACAAGGGCTGTCTGAAGTGTCTGATATAAGGTTTATGTATGAAAAGTTGTTTGCAAAACTGGAATCAATTTTAGTTTTGTAAGTGGTGTGTTCTGTGCCAGAAGTAAAGTTTTCGCAAATAGCTAAAAATATATTGAAGGATTCATGTTATTAGGAATTTTTAATTTGTTTATTGGGAAAGTTCACGGTAGAAAGAAGCTTTGCTTAGCGGCCGTAGTTAAGAGCACTCCCAAAAAAACTCGAAATTTCTTTAGCTGGCAGATACCATCTGAAAATGTAGTGCACCGTTTACAGCTGTACTTGTTGGTTAACTCAGTCGATGAATATTGTGAACGTGTTTGGCTCAAAAGTGGACACATTCGGCGTCTCGTGCAAATTTTTAGCGGGACAGTAAGATCAAATATTTTGCTCTGGTTAACAGTAATCAGCGACACTGAATCTCCAGAACCAAGAAAACTATTATACTTGTAACCCACTCAATGTTTCATCTTGATAGAGTGTTAAATTGTATACTTCCTACATGTTTACCGATGTAGAGGAGCTACAAACCGTTACATCCTTTCTCGATTTAAGTCATTACGTAATCTTTGGACCGATAACTGAAGAGAAATGAAAAGAATGATTAGCTAATTAAGAATTAATTGCGCGTCTAATGGGAGATGCGTTATTTTAGACGAGAAAGATGCCGTTTTAATCGAATTAGATGTGAACATGTATGTACGGACGACCTCCGTGACCTAATTGGTAAGACGCCTGTCTCCCAACCCGGAGGTTGCGGGCTCAAATCCGAGTATTCACCTTTGGATTAGGTCAACATACTTATATCTGGTCGGCATTTGTTTTATGTGACAGTCAATCGAGAGAGACCCACTATAGAAGAAATTGGCTTAGTATCCCATGAAACACGAAAAACGAGATAAAACTCAAATCATACGCAGACTTCATCTTACTCAGATAAAATTACAATGGAAAATTAACTTCCTGAAATCACTGACACAGACACTTAATACGACAGTACAAACACCAAATCCACACACATAAACACGCAGAGACACCGTTCACTCAGTCAGTCAACCAATCTTCATTTGACTTCCGTTTATATTTTCACTGTATCAAAATCTTAAGCAAAATATAAAAATAATATTTCTGATGATTTTTATTTTAGCCAAAAATCAGTAACTTTCCCGTTACTAGTCAGTAATTTACATCAAGATAAGCGAATATGTGTTCATTGCCGACTCTATTCATCTGTGTCTCACCGCTCATTCTACAATGTTATGCAACAATCCATCTTAATTCAGCTGTGTTCAGATATAGTGGTTACGTTGGTGTCTAATTAAGATAGAACAGATCATTCCCAGCTTTTTTGGTTTCCGTTTAGTGCTTATTTCTAATGACCGGAATTTTCATTTGATATGGTGTCAGTGTGTCATTCTTACATCATCATCATCATCAATGGCGCTACAGCCCATTGTGGGCCCCGGCCTCCTCCAGCAGTCGCTGCCATTCCCCCCTATCCTGGGATGCACTCCTCCAGCCCCTGATGCCAATCACGTTTGCATCATTCTGCACCCCATCCATCCACCTAAGCCTCGGTCTACCCACGCTACGTCTTCCTTGGGGCTTGGAGAAGAGTACTTTGTTAGGCATTTCCTCTTCTCCCATTCTTGCTACATGCCCCGCCCAACGTAGCCTCCCAATTTTGATGTATTTTATGATGTTGGGCTCTTTGTATATGCTGTATAACTCCTCATTATATCTCACTCTCCAAGATCCATTTTCCTGTATGGGTCCGAATATTTTTCTGAGTATTTTTCTTTCAAATATTAGAAGAGAAGATTCGTTCTTCTTACTCAATACCCAGCATTCAGACCCATATGTGAGGACAGGTCGTAGCAGTGTCTTGTAAATGGTAAGTTTTGTCCTTCTGGACAACAACCGAGATATAAGGTGTTTTCTCAGACCAAAGAAGCATCTATTTGCCATGAATATTCGACGTTTAATCTCGATAGATGCATCATTAACACTTGTCACTATGGATCCCAGGTAGGTGAAGGTGTTTACACGTTCTATTGTATGAGAACTTATATTAATCGTGGTAGGTGTCTGGTTATTACGGGGTGCTTTAGTGGCTATCATATATTTGGTCTTATCGGAGTTGATGCGAAGTCCCATTCTGTTTGCGGCCCTCTCCAACTGAACAAATGTCTCCATCATTGCTTGTGGGGATCTACCAATAATGTCAATATCATCCGCGTAGCCCAGTATTTGGCTTGATTTGTAGAAAATTGACCCATTTGTCTGTACTCCGGATTCTCTTACACACTTCTCTAGAGCCATATTAAAAAGTAGACAAGCTAGTGCGTCTCCTTGACGCAGTCCATTCATTGTGTAAAATGGTTCTGAGATATCATTCTGAATCCGGACTCTGCATTGTGATTGGTTCATAGTGAGTCTAACCATCCTTATGAGCTTGTTAGGAATACCCAAGTCCTTCATGGCCGCATAGAGTTGAGAGCGGTTAATGCTGTCATATGCAGCTTTGAAATCGATAAAGAGGTGGTGTGTATCGACATTATACTCTAGGGTTTTTTCCAATATTTGACGGAGAGTGAACATCTGGTCTGTAGTGGATCTCCCCGGACGAAATCCGCTTTGATATTGGCCTACCAGGTCTTCAGCGTACGGCAGCAATCTGGAGAACAGGACACCGGCAAAGACCTTATATGATGCATTCAGTAGGGTAATTCCTCGGTAGTTGGCACATTGCATTGTATCACCTTTTTTGTGGAGTGGGCATATGATTCCAGTCCTCCAATCGTCTGGTACAGTTTCTGAGTCCCATGTTTTCTCCACGATGGTATGGATCATAGTGGTTAGTTCAGTTCCTCCGTACTTAAGTAACTCACCAGGGATATCGTCATGTCCTGGTGACTTATTATTTTTGAGGTTTTTTATGGCTGTTTTTACTTCCATTAGACATGGTGGGGGTATGTTTTCTTCGTCCTCAGCATAGGGATTCTCTGTATCAATGTCATCGGAATGGTTGTTATTAAGAAGTTCCTCAAAGTGTTCGGCCCAACGTTTCAAGATATCCACTGTATCGTTAAGAATTTCGCCATGTCTGTTTTTACAGGCAGTTACCCTTGGTTTATACTCTTTGCGCTGCTGATTAATCCTCCGGTAGAACTGTCTACATAATCCCCGTGAGTTGAGGTTTTCCAGCTCACTAATCTGGGACTGTTCCCACTCTTTCTTTTTCATCTTGTGGATTTTCTTTTCATCCCTTCTTCTCCGTTTGTATTCCTCAGCATTGCCTCTGGTATTCCGCTGTTGTAATCTGTGATATGCCTCATTCTTCTTCTGTGTTACCTCTGAGCACTCATTATCGAACCAGTTAACCGGCCTTCCAGATTCAACACATCCAAGTATTTCAGCAGCAGTTCTCTTGACGATGGTCCGGCACTTTTCCCATACACTATTGGGTTCTTGGGTTCCATCCACTTCAGCGAGTTCTCCATTAAGTTTTTCCACATATTGGTTACGCTTCTCACGGTCTTTCAATGCTTCTGTATTAAATTTAGTGGATCTTGTTGATTTGTGCAGTTTAGCCATTGATATTCTGGCTCTAATTTTGTTAATTACGAGATAGTGGTCAGAATCAACATTTGCCCCACGGTATGTCCTAGAGTCTAGGAGGTTTGATATGTGTCTGCCATCCATTAATATATGGTCTATCTGGTTACAGGTGGTCCCATCTGGTGACTTCCAGGTAGCTTTATGCATTGACCTATGTGGGAAAATTGTACCTCCAATGACCATGTTGTGGGAGGCAGCAAAGTCCACAACTCTGTTGCCATTATCATTGTTATCATGGTGTAGGCTATGGGCACCAATAGTTGGCTTGAATATGTCATCATTTCCCACTTTAGCATTTAGATCACCAATGATGATCTTGATGTCTCCGCGGGGGCATCCGTTATAGGCACTTGTCAATTTATCATACCACACATCTTTATCATCGTCTGTACTCTCCTCTGTAGGAGCATGTACATTAATTATTGAGTAGTTGAAGAATTTGCCTCTCATTCGCAATGTACACATTCGTTCATCAATGGGTATGAAATCAATAATGAGGTGTTTAAGTTTCTTAGCCACAATAAATCCAGTTCCCAGCACGTGATGTTCGTCGTGACAGCTATAGTAAACATTGTGCTCCTTCCTCTCAATCACTCCCTTCCCAAGCCATCTAATTTCCTGTAGAGCCGTTATGTCAGCCTTGTATTGCGTCAGTTGGTCTGTTAGTATACGCAATGCTGCTGGTCTGTAGAGTGATCTTACATTCCAGGTACATAATCTAAAATCGTTGTCCATGTTCCGCTTCCTAGGTCGGTTATTCGGGGTCAGTCCGGCTTCTTTTGCTTTTGGTTTCATAATCGTGTGGTTTCAGATAGACAGGTGATTAACCCATCGTATCTTAGGTCCCTGGTGGGGCTGCCACCTTAAGGCCTGAGACCCTGCCCTGGTTTTCTGTTAGGGTTTTCCTTCCCTTAGCTGGTGGGGTCTGGTTTTTAGGCGCCAGAGACTCGCCTTTCATCCTTCCGCTATCTGCTATGATCCACATAGTGTGACCACATTGCCCAGGGTTCGCGACGGGGACGCTAACGAATCGGACTAGCCAGTAGTGTTGCTGATAGTATGCAACTCGGCGTTCCACAGCATTTTATAGACTTACACCTTCCAGCATAGTGTAAGTCACTGTGACCCTACTGACAATTCGAACCCCGTCATTCTTACATACAAACAAATAATTGCTGTTTTTTTCTTTTGATTATTCTTTTAATTGATTTTCTTTGTATTTTCTTTATAAACATATGACAGTTAAAATTAATATAAATATATATTAACAATATACATGATGTCTGTCTATAATGATACAAATAAATATATTTATATTGTTAAATATAAACGTAAGATAATTTACATTTTAAAAATTGGTAAACTTCCAATTTTTTTTATGTTTCTGTATTTATTGTTGATTTTTTTTACTTTGTTCATTATTTTTTTCTCCTAGTTTGAATAGCATCCTCAAAAGAATGAAACGGACCAAACATATTTCTTTAAGTTATTTTCGTGGGCATAAATTTATCAAAATAAATACATATAAAAATGATAAATTGTAAAAAAAAATATTTTAATAATTGAAAAACAGTTTTTCTGTGTCAACTGCTGATGATGATAACAAACCTCAATCCTAATGTTTTACAAAACTAAATATTATTCCAAGGGTTCTTAGTACCTAGTATATTTGAAGTATGGCCGATACAAACATGATCGATACATGTAACTGAGTCTGGTTTTGGTTAACAGTATTTGTTTAGGCCAAATAAACATACCTTGAGTCGAACGTCTGGTTTCTCCTCTGTCTTCCATAAATTCTCCGATCACGGATTTCGATCGTTGGGATTGAATTAAATTGAATATTTTCGAATTATCGAATTCCCCATGAATTTCGTCGGATGTTTTTGAATTGAAAATAATTTTGCCGGGAGGGATGGAATTATCCCCAAGAGTCACCCGACTGAGGGTTTGTATAGAATTTTCAAACAAACACGGCCGAGAATCCTAATCTAATCGATTCGTATAAAATTTATTGCACTTAGAATTAAACTAAAGGAAGAATAATTATTTTGCGTGCCGGTTGTGAATATTAATAGTTGTTTAAGCGATTCGGTGCTAGTATGAAAATGTTGTACTCATTCGTTAAATATTCCTTTTATTCGATACGGCAACTAACTACATTTTTACGATTTAAAGGTTGTTTATCACTTAATTTTTATATTTGTACTAAAGGTTATTTCAATTGTTAATTCATGTTAGTTTAATTTTAGTAAAATCAAGATCTGCTAAAACTATGGTTCGCAACAGCGTGCCAATATTGATGTATGAGAAGAGGACGTGGAAAACTAATTAAAAGAGCCGAGTGTATGCAGTAAAAATGCGTTTGCCGAGTAGAATATGTGGCGCGTCAATGTATGACAATAAGAAGAATTATTGAGAATGAACGTGATCTAAAAGCTGTTGTGTTAATTAAAATTAAAAAGAACGTGTGAAGATGGTTTCTACATATTGAATAGTTAGGTGACAAAAGACTGACTAAAAAAAATATGATGTAAGCACGAGTGGGTGCTGTGGTAGAGGATAACCGAGCAAAGTATGGTTGGACCAAGTGTATAAAATGTTGAATGAAGGGTAGGTAAAGCGTATGACATTTAGAAGGAGCTGTATGAGAGAATGTATTATTGTGAAGGAAGCGAAGGAAGTATGTCGTGATAGGAAAGTTTGACTCTGTATCCTTTGCCAACCCCAACAGGGAAATGGGGTAATGGTGCGTATGTTAATTTTAGTCAAAAAAATGCTTATTCATTTTTATTTTGTTGATGCGTCAGTACGACTGATTTATGTATTTTAGCACAAATATTTGTAGTATAATAATTTTAATAAGCCTGTCCATTTTATAATCAGAAGTGAAATGAACAGGTTTATTATATAATTTGGTTGAATGGACGAATTATCAATGGGACTGGTCTCAAGAGATCAAAGTAAGAGTGTAGATGGCACGAAGCTACTTCTCATAATGCAGCGCCTCCAACAAGGATTTCAATATCGACTTATGTATGCGAATGTTGTGTTGTTACATGTTTTCCGTCCTTCTTTTGGTATGGAAGCATGGATACTTACTCATAAATTAATGCTTGGAGTTTCATGGGTTGACAAAGTCCGTAATGATGACATCTTGAAACGGATGAATAAAGATAAATAAGTATTATCCACCATGAAAATGAGAAAGAAAGAGTATTTTGTACATAACATATGTTGCGAGGAAAAGATGCGATATTTTTCGACTGATATTGCAAGAGAAAAATCAAAGCAGAACTGTAAGAAAAGACGCATCAACTTACAGCAGTGGTTTTATTATGGTACTATATCTTTGCTCAGAGCTGCCGCCTTAAAGGTAGCCATGAAGAGAAGAAGAAGTCGCTATGAAGAGAAGTACTTTCAAGAAGAAAAATAATTTTAAATCATAAACGTGCATCATATGCCATAAAAACACTGTAATCGATCATTATTTCTACGACGCTAATTGAAAAAACAATACAGATGTAAAAGAAATTGTCAAATTTGCAATGTTTTATTTTTAAAGACCTATATGGTATGAAAGTTTTATTTTGTATATATTGCATTTAATTTATTTTCATTTTGTACAATACTTTCGACTCTTAACAAAAAATACTTAACTCTTTTTGGATTCCTAAGGTTACCTTACATTTGTTTTTGTTGTACAATATTTTTACCCAGAAGGATTAAAATTTATCGCGTTCAATACTTGTTAACACGATGTATTTTATGATGGGGAGAAGTTTTGCCAAGCGGAAAGTGTGATATATCTCACGGTTTGAATAATAAAAAATATATCCCTCATTTTTTCCAAACACACTTCTCTTGAGATGAAATAACATGCAATGAGGGTGTTTTGGCACATGCGGTATTGTAGGCGTAGTTTAGGGAGTCAACCAGCTTCCCTATTGTATAGTCACACATTTACTAAAAGGCACAATCCACAATATACATTTTATGGATTTATTTTAGTGACGCGAATTTTTTTTATAAATACTTAAAGAAAGAAGAGCAGGAAACCTTTATTAGATGAGAGTATGTATGACTAGGTGTATTAACATGACAAAAGCGAAAGAAGTATGTTAGGATAAAATGTCGTGCAGGTCTGTCCTCTCTTCCTACCTCAATAAGGACGTGGTGAGATAATGATGATTGATTTATTTGAAATGTCGAAAAAGCACATATTAATACTGTATGATATGTGCAAAAATATCATGCTATCATGAGTATTTTATTTGGTATGTTTTTTGTTTAATTAATAAACGTTAAATGGGTAAATTTTTTGCTTCCTTAAAAAGCGACTCGATATTTCCTTAAATATCTCAGAACAGGTAACATGTTGGTTGAGTCCTTTTTGCATACCAGTTACGTCCATATTTTTACGTTTTTACAAAGGAAAATGATACATTTTCAACAAAATATTTCAATTATTTATATAATACTGAAATTTAAAAAATATTTGATCTAGTTTGAATACAGATAAAATAAAGCATCTAATATAAACGGTAAATCATTAAAAAATATATATGAAGAATGAGTATAGAGGATGCGATACTTACCAACATGAGCATAAATATTAAAAACACGTACCTATGCTAAGAGAAGAGGAGAAAAATGATTAAAAAAACTAAAAGAGATTAAGTGTCCGCAGATCTTTTAATATGTGATAACACACAGAATTTAGTAGTTTTTAAGTGTGTATAAATGATATTTCATGATTTTTTTAATCTTCAAATGGATTTGGTTGAATTTTTCCCTCGAATCGTCGTGAAGCATCAATGCGAAGCTGTGCCGAGGTGGTTTTGTGTTCGAAAGAGAGTATTGTCCCTCACACAATGGGGCTCAACAAATGGATTGTAAAATGCTCATGTTGTAGATTGTCGGTGGCAGATGGCGTGTGCAGTGCGGGACATAAAGACATATTGCATGGATGAGGTTCGACATAAAGATCTTGTCCTGTAAACGCTGAAAAATGAAGCTGAAATCTTACAAGTCAAGTGATGTAAATCAAAATATTTTCAAACGGTTCGTCCCCTTGAACAATTTAGGAAAAAATATACATTATTAAAATCAGTCAAATATTTGATGTAACAGTTTCTATTATCTAGTTAAAGTATATTTGCTCGTATCGGGCTCGTTTTTGAAATATTGTACAAGAAAACAAATTTACTAAAATGATTCTAACTATTATTTTATATTTTCCCATTATTTCATTTTCATTTCGTAGTTCTAAATTATGAATTTTATCGTTTTTGCTGAAAATGTGCTTATACCGTTTTCAAATCAGTGTACTCGAGTTTATAATAGCGAAGTAGTGTATATTAAAAATAATGTCTCTCAACTCACATTTCTTTTCCATTTATAGGAAGCAATATGTCCACAGTGAGATACAGGCAAAATCCTAGTTTACTGGGAACAAGACAAATGAAAGCCAACAAACCCAGATCCATTAAAATTGTGTGTCAAAATTAAATTATCTATTGTTTTTTCGCAAATTGTATATCTTGTCATGTGTGAAATAAAAATAATAAAAAAATATTAATGAAATTTAACGGCTCAAAATGAACACTAAAAACTATTACATCTAAACATATGTTATTCTAAGAATATTAACTTGTTTCAAATGTTATTAATATTCCAAAGACATGTTAGAAAAATGCTCTTCTGTCAAGATGTGCAAAATGAGCTTTCATAGCTTGTGTTTTGCACGACGATATTACTCGTACACTCGGACAATTTGGAGAAATCGAGATTTTTAGGACTAACTTTAACCAAGTAATACTTTTGCTACTTGAAAATATTAATTAAATTAATATTAATAAGTAAAAAGGCCTGGATTTTCACTGTCCAACTTAAAGAATGAGACTTCATTCAAGGAGTCTCAATAGTTAATTCAAATACTTTTATTTTATTTTAAATTAATTAAGATGAAAGATTCTAGATGACGAATTTTCAAAACTTAAAACTTTATGTTACTATTTAAAGCTTCGTAATATATATACATATGTTATATATTGAATTCAATATATTCACCTGAAAGAATGGCTGTAATTGAATTATGAATATATGATATTTTTTCGATCCACCCTCGTCTGTCGCTGCAAAGGATTGTAACAAATGATTCTAAATTGCATTTGAAGATGAATAGATGTTTAAGTCGATTCAGATAGTAATATCTCAAAGGATATTTTTATTTCTTACCATTTATTTTATCGAAATATTTTTTTGTAACGGTTAATTAAATTTTAAAGACAAAGAACTTCATGTACATTTTTTTTCTTAACTATTTTATACTAGTTTGATATATTAACATTTGAATAATAAAAGGCCAACAGTTCCATTCCATGATGACCTCCAAACTAGTAATTCAATATATGAATTTCTAGTAAGTAAGCAGTTGAAATTAAAATATCTATAGATCGATACAAACATTCACACAAAATGTTTTTTCATGTGTTATGTATACATGTTATTTATTCTTGTCATGTAAAGTAAATAAATATATTTTTGATAAAGTTTTAATGTAATGCGTCACAAGCAGCATACTTCGTCTTGAGAATGCTGAGAAGCTGTAAAGTAACCCAGTTTCTACTTTTTACTTAGCAGTTTAAGTAGCATGCTACGAGTACTTGAGACCAAAAATTTGTTTTAACAGTTCCTTATTTTCAATATAGTTTTAAAAACACATATTTTTGATCACTTAAAACTCCATCACACATGATTTTTGTGTAATGCTGATTAATATTTTTCTTGCGTGAGTAAATCACAGGAATTATTAGCTTAGGGCAATATATCTGCACTTAAATACATTAACATCACGCTATGAGTTTATTACAATGGGCTAAGCAAGCTAAGTGAGCCATCTTTCAGCCGAAAAAAGGTTGCTTTATATTGCTGACTAAATGAATAAAGAAATCTGAGTTGTTTCAGGAAAACTTTACCATGACCTCGACTGGGATGATTACGCCTGCTAAAAAAACTAATTTACGGCTAAAAGGAAATATTTTTCTTTAATTTTACAAATATATATTTAAAATACTTTTTACACCTAATAAAAAAATACTTTTTAAGCTATTAAGAATACATATCTGGTGTAAGTATTCTTACACCTATCAAAATGATGTAGTGCTACAGAACATCGAGGTCTGCTGCTGACTTCAGGATGCATCTCCAGATAACTATTCTGAACGCAAGTTCGTAACTTTCAATGCCCAAACTTATCTTTCATACATCTTAGTTGACACTAGCAGAGCACTGTGCACAATCATTTTGAAATTGATTTCTTGGCAAAAACAGCAATAAGCATGCTTTTAATATTATCTACAATAACACAACATTCAATAGAAAAAACTTGACTAAAACCAGTAAAAAATACAAGACGTTATTCAATTTACGAGACTTTTTCCTGAAGGATTTAAGCGACACGTAAACAAAGTTTATCTGAGGACATACGGTTAAAAGTGTGATTCTTCTACGTAACTACTGGCATTTTCAAAGGCAGGTTGGTTATACGTATTGGTTGATCGAACAATTTTTGGGTGCGTTGCCTCAGTAATTATGTATAACTAACTAGATTACCCCTAAGTAAAGAAAAAAAAAGCGGATACGTAATCAAAGAGATTTTCCACTCTTCTATGACCTAAGTCTAAATTTAAATAAACCTTACGTATAAATAAGAGGATTAGATCGAGAATCCAGGCAGCAGAGATAAGATTTCTATGGAAAGTAGTGGAAGAGGAGACCACTCGTAGACAGAATGCGAAATACGGGAACCGAGGAACCGTGGACATGGAACCCCTTCTAATGAAAATAAATAGGACTCAATAGCTGATATGGCTGGAGCATATCATACAAATACCAGAAACAAGAATTATTTATATAATTTTCATAAAGGCCAGCCCAGAAGGGAAGCAGCCAGTAGGTCGCTCCAGAAAAGTAGGAGAAAGCAAGTGTAGCGGTTGAGCGAGGAAAAGCTGAGACGAAACTGGTTGGAGGCAGATATAAAAATAAGTGCAGATCTGAGCTAATGTGACTACCATTCGAACCAAAAGAAGAGGAGAAAGATAATAAGATAATACATTAGAAGTTGTACTTACCCTGTATAAGTACACAATTTAATAATAAATGTCAGTTAAAGATAGGGTTTAAAAACAAAACAAGCACGATTCAATCACATAAAAGTCTGGAACACAATAATAAACCATTTTTAATAATCGAATATTGAATTTTCTAAGGAAATTTTCCCCAAGCCGATCAGCTTATGTGAACATATTGCGGGCAATATCGATAATATTACGGTCGTGCAATACCTTCTCGTTCAATAAAGTATCAGTGAGCTGAATTACCCTAATTTGAGGAATGCTTGTTTAGCTTACATTTCAGATGGTTATGAAATGAATGTATCCAATATTTTTAATCTCATCTTCTCTCCCTCTTGTCCATTGCATTCGGGACTGCAGCGCTGCCAGAGTACTCCTCCAAGTAAGCCTATTGTGGACCTCTCGGAAACGGCCGATCAGATCATCTGAAATCTGCCTTCCACAGTGTTTTAATCTGCCAGTTATTTGACTATCTTGGTCTTTTCACAGTAAGTCTTCGAACATCATAAATGAAAAGACTCGGTAACAGAATAAACAATAAGGAAATATGAAGAATGTGTGAAAACGAAGACATCGCAAGATTGTCAAAGGAGATAAGACGTTATTGGCGGAATCACGTTCAAACAATGGGTGAGATCCGGATTCCGCGTATAGTTTATCATGATTACCCAATAGGAAGGCGACCTCTAGGCAAATCCCAAATAGATCGTTATAGATGGCTATCTACATCCTAGGAATAGTGCAGGAAAAACAGATAAAGAATCAACTGCAAGATGAAAAAGAATACTTCGAACAATAAAATAGTTTGTTATACCTAACTTAGAACTCATTCGATAGCAAACACTGTGAAAAATATATGTTGTTTATTTTAACCTTATTTTCACCTTATTCAGTAGCAAACATTGAAAAATAAAATAGTAAGCTTTGACTTCATTAAATAGCAAACACTTTAAAAAAGAAATAAATTTGTTACAACCTTATTCTGGTACAATAAAAAACGAGCGTCTTATATACGATAGCAGGATCTAAACAGGTACATTACTTTCTTTTTGGTTGTTCCCTCAATGCAGAATATCATTGCTACTATGTTTTTATCCTCGATGCTCCTCTAGAGTAAACGATGTCTTGCTTTATTTAGTCTCTTTGAAAATGCACCCTGATGTTTCTCTCACCCGATCATTCTCTATGTTATCATTTACACTTTCAGCCAGAATTATAGCTCAAAGAAACTCGTCCCCATCGTAATATCAAAATTATATATTTGTTAGTCCTTCTGGTTGTCCTTGGAATATGCATGATTCGCCCCCAGATCACAACTCAATGGCATAAATCTTCCACTTCTAAGCAATTTGAGTGAGATCAATTGCCACATAGTTTTTCCAATAGGTTTTATTTTAAGCGGTATTATCAATTCGGTTTCAGAATTATTTAGTGATTTCAGTTTGTAAACACAGTCGTAGCATTGCTAACTTGAAATACTGTGTTGGGTACCAGGATTGATACCTGCCGTATATATACTCGTATATATACAGAGTTTATTCATTTTTAACTGTCGCAACCTTTACAAAAAATCTAAATTCCATACAAATTATTAAAATTTAAAGAAGATTCAAAATAAAAGAGCAATTAAATAAACTTTAAAACGTATCACAAATGAAATTTTAAAAACATTAGAACTTGAACACATAATCAAAACAGAAAAATATTTATATATAAACGACAAACAAAATATGGCACAAGTAAATAAAAAATTCAGAAACATCTTCATGTTTTTAAATTATAAACTGATTTAAAGTTATCACGTAAACTTAAAATTTAAAACAAAAAATCAACATTGAAAAATCTAAAATAATCCAGATTTCAAATTGCTTTCCCCTGAGTTACATGATAAAGGCTTTCTTAAATTACCTAAAATTTATTTCTTGAATCATAGAAAATACGTTTGTTTCACTTTGTGGTGTGAAGGCGGAGGTCTTTGTAACCGGTAATAAACTAAAATATAACAGTAGTAAATAAAAAATAAGTGTTTGCTTATTTTATTAAAAATAAAACTAAAATTTGTCTAATTCTTCGTTTTTTTCACCTGAGAAACATTTTCAGATGGCTAGTTAGTTAATGTTTAGGTGAACTATTCAGTGAAAAGTATGATTTCGATTTTACAATTTCGTCTTCCTTAGCAGTTTATTATACTCGTATCTTGATCAGCTAGTTTGATTAAAATAGCATGTATTGCGGAATAGTTTCCAGTAATATAATTTCTTGTGGGTATTGTTTTACATTATACAATACAACCCGGAAGGCTCATTGCTTTGTGTAGATTCCCTTCAATCAGCATAAATCTTAAGAAAGTTACTAGAAATAATTTTGTTATTCCACTCATACTTTAATCATCTCTTTAGTCATCTAATCCTGAGACTCTCTTCGAATGAACTGTATTCAAATTAATTTCTAGTTGATATTCTAGAAATCGCTTTATTAGCAAAGTGTTTTCCTCCCGTTTGGCTAAGAAGCGCTCACATGAACTTTATTGATACCTAAAATGAGGTAATGCGAATAGTCAGTGGCTCTCTAACCACTCCTTTGGTATAGCTACTGGTTCCTGCAAATCTACTGCCTCCTAATCTAAGACACGAAGGCTCCATAATGAGGAGTACCAAAAAATATGTCTAAAGACATGCTATCAACGCACGTGGGTATTCCCTGTCCTCCTACTCACCTTAGATTCCGATGACATTCAATCAAGTGACAACGATTAACTGAGAGAAATGTAAACTCACAAGATACTTGGCGACAACAATGGAATCGATCCTCAGACAAAAATCTCCATCTTGTGATTGATCCTAATGTACCTATCCAAGGATTTGATCTGTCACTAACATACATTGAATTGCCTTAGATGTTGCCATAGTTGCAGTGCACGTGTCTTGCATAGGTGGGATTTCATTAATTCTCCGTTGGGCTTACGTGGAATGGTCTAGTCTAGACTATTGGTCACGACATATATTCATTTCCGGAAAAACTGTAGGGGATTAATCGGGCTACTTTTGAGGTTGTATCATAGATGAGAAACTTGAACGTAAGAGAAAAGAAAAAAAATTTCAAGTTTAACAAATATTACGAAAAATAACAGCAATTAGAGATTCGCACATTTTTTGCTGTAAATAGGACTCTTCACTAAATATATTTTCATAAAGACTTCACTCCAGATGATGTAACTACGTTTAAATGGACCAAATCTCAAGACCACCAACTTTTTGTATCGTGTACCTGAATAACAAAATTATGAAATAAATAAATCTATATAAATAAAAATTTAAATGTTCGTTAATTATAGTTATCTAATCTCAGAAAGTTCTCTACCGATTGCTTTGAAATTTTGACAAAAGTTGGCATTCGTAAACGAGAATGTTTATATTTTTTTTATATACCGTTATATACAAAAAAGTACATAAAACATACGAAATAAGGGTTTGCGCCCCCTTCAGCGACAAACGCGAACTAAACAATTCTCTCTGACAGTTGTTATGTCACATTGCATTTTAGACATTTTAGATTCTTTAATTTCGATTTTTAACTGTTTGTCTTATTTTTCATTGCTTTGAAATTTTGACGAAAGGTTGCATTAGTAATAGTAAACAAGCATGTTTATATATATTTTTTATTTTTCGAAGTCCTTATAAATGAATTATAAAGATTGTTTTTTAAACTATCATTTTTATTTTACGGGATATTGAAAAGCAAAGCTTCAAACCAATAATTTTCTTTCTCATCAACAAATTTCACACAAAAAGTATTTCATATTAATTTTTATCACTTGAGAGATAAATGTTAAAAAATATGAATTATTCCGTTTAATTTTTTTTAATATCTACTTATTTCAAAATGTTTCGTTACTATAATATTATATATTTAGCGAACCTAGATGGAGAAAAGTAAAAACTTTTTCATTGAATTGGCATTTGAAATGCTTAATATAACGTGCGATACGCTCCATTGGGTATTTGCAGCTAATGAGTAAATATTTTTTAATATGTGTATATACAATAGTAAATGTGAAATGTTATATATGAATTAATTAAGTCTTGGGTCCCTATTTATTTATCTATTTATCTTTTATCTATATAAATAAAAATTTAAATGTTCATATATTAAAAATCTCAAATCTCCGCACCTATTGCTTTGAAATTTTGACAAAAGTTGGCATTCGTATACGAGTATGTTTATATATATATATATATATATATATATATATATATATATATATATATATATATATATATATATATATATATATATATATATATATATATATATATATATATATATATATATATATATATATATGTTTTTATATGCCGTTATATAAAAAAATGTACATAAAACAGACGAAATAAGAGTTAGCGCCCCCTTTAGCGACATACGCGAACTAAACAATTCTCATTGACAGTTATATCACATTGCATTTTCGACGTTTCGGAATTAATATTAAATGTTAAATAGTAAATGTTAAATAATAAATGTTAAATAATACATATTAAATATCTATATAAATAAAAATGTTAATTTAAATAATAAATATGTACTAAATTTTCAAACATGTTTTTTGAAAAATAGCGCCATCTGGCCGGAAAAGTGGAATAAACTTTTTATGTCACATTGTTGCGTCATCATGATGCGTCGCATTTAAAAATGTCGATCTTTCAATTCGGGGTTTTTTAAACTGGTTTTTGTTATTATTGATTTTCATTTGAATTCGTGGTATGTATCTGTGTATGTTTTATACATTTGAATTATTAAAAGTTTCATGCAACTAACTTTTAACAAATGTCACATTTGATTTTAACGAACTGCCCATTTTTGCTAATTTGTAACAAGATGTATTAATTTGTCATTATTATTAGTTTTACGTAATGTATTTACCTAAATAACTTGCTATTTATTACAATCGAGGCATATATTAAAGTTGATAAAATAATCAAAATTACTGAACGTCGTTACAAGGTTGTATTGGTGCAAATTTGTCAACTATCATAGAAAACAGAACTTTTTATATTCATCTGTTTGAATCGGACCAAGCTTTGCTCTGAAGACTACGTTCATTTGCGAGATGCAGTTGTAAATGACGGTAATAGAACTAACGTTGGAAGACTATAACTTCTGCAATTTAGTGACGTCAAAAGAAAAATTGGTTGAAAAAGTATTTCCCTATATTCAAATCAATTATAAGAATCACGATTGGCTGAGTGAACGAGCTATTCTTGCCACCAAGAACAAAGACGTCTACGAACTTAACAATATTATTCAGTTCCTTTTTTAATGTTTCACAATTTTATACAATATGTTTTTGTTCTAACTTCCTTTCTTCTTTTTCAGTGCAATCGATCTGCTTTAGTTCATCAAAAGTTGATAAAATAATCAAAATTACTGAACGTCGTTACAAGGTTGTATTGGTGCAAATTTGTCAACTATCATAGAAAACAGAACTTTTTATATTCATCCGTTTGAATCAGACCAAGCTTCGCTCTGAAGAATACGTTAATTTGCGAGATGCAGTTGTAAATGACGGTAATAGAACTAACGTTGGAAGACTATAACTTCTGCAATTTAGTGACGTCAAAAGAAAAATTGGTTGAAAAAGTATTTCCCTATATTCAAATCAATTATAAGAATCACGATTGGCTGAGTGAACGAGCTATTCTTGCCACCAAGAACAAAGACGTCTACGAACTTAACAATATTATTCAGTTCCTTTTTTAATGTTTCACAATTTTATATGTTTTTGTTATAACTTTCTTTCTTTTTTTTCAGTGCAATCGATATGCTTTAGTTCATCAAAATACCGAGGAAGCAGCAGAGCGACGTGCAACCAGATTTGAGGATGCACGGTTGCGAGCACGGTGATCGCGTTCTGCAGCTTCAGAACTGCTTCGTTCTCAACAGAATGAACGCGACAGACTGAGAGTGGCTGAAATACGTCAAAAATATTGTATATCCATAAGCATTGTGAAATTAAACATATTAGAAACGTGTGCTTTCTCTTTTCTTTCTTTTCCATTTAACCATACTGAGCCACAGCAACGCGTGGCCGGGTACAGCTAGTGTTATAATAAAATTATGAAATAAATCTTAGTGTTCAATTTTAGTACCATAAAATTGCAGTACTATATTTTTGTATTATTGTATTGTATTACTGTGTATGAGCGTATACAAATTCGGCAGAATTATTGCCATGTGATAATCTCTTAATCAACCAGAAAAATGTTTTAGATTCATGAAGGGAAAACCCGACTTGAACTCTTTTTAAAAAATCTGCATACTAACATGAATCACTCACAACCCTTGGGTTGGTAGACAGGCTTACCAACTAGTCCACGGAACTCTGCCTCAAAAAAATATAATTGCTTATCTCCCGAGCAGAAAAACTGAAAAATAATAAAAATATGAAAAATAAATGATTTCATCACCTTTGACCTATCTTTTCTATCAAACATCGATTATTCACTTGGCAAGTTATTTATAATTTAAAATTCTTTTCAAGTATTCCAGGTGGACTGGGAATCGAAATGATAATAGTATTATATTTCTCGCTAAAATTTTCATTTCCTTTTTCCATCGACGGGCAGCGCATTGTCGCCTCGTGAAACAAAATATATAATATTTTGGAATAGCAGCTACCTTATCCGCTGTTATAAAACACGCGCCGCCCACTCACGCATCATCAGATTGATTGGAAATTCGTGTTCCGATATATTTTTTCGTCCACTCCCCTTCTATTAAAATATTCGGAATGGAACGAAATTTTATTTAAATTACAGATAACATAGGTAGAGCTAGTTGCTAAAAGTTAGTATGATAGCAAATTTATTTCGCTTTTAACTTAATACTAAAATACTACTGCTTTGTATACTATTATTTAATTAAGTTTTCATTAAATTTAAAAATCAAATAAAACTTGTTTTCAAATATTAGTTTTTCCGTTATGTCTCAAGATAAATATTTTATATTTATTAGTTACTTTATACATGTATTCGTGGTCATACAGCAGACAGTTTTATTGATTCATAACAATTTTGTCTGCCTACCAGTATTTGTTTAATAAATAATAATCATATTACAGTATCGTTTCACACATAAAAATATGACGAATTTATTACCATGTTGCAATCTCTTACAACCAACCAAAATATGTTACAGAGATCTAAAGTGAAAACTAGACTGGCATATTAAAATAAAGGGTACCAACGGGGAATCTAACCGATAACCTCCGGGTCGAAAGACGTGTGCCAGCTTGGCCACGGAACTATAATAATAATAATAATAGTGATGATTTTATACCATAATAGTTTTTTTGTCTCTACGAACTTAATTAAGGAAAGAAGAATAAATATACGTGTGTATATTATCGAGATAAAATAAAAAATACAAGGCTTTAAGATATTGCAGTTTGAGAATAAGAATTGTCGAGGAATTGGCAACGGAAAGTAATTATTTAAGAAAAATAATGTTTTTTACATTCATTTCTGAAATATAAATTAGATTTAACATTGAGGTGCATGGTCGCGAAGTAACGGGCTGGACTTCTGTGCGGAAGGTCGTCGGTTCGAACCCCGCGCTGTGCTACTCCCCTCGAACGACACAGGCACTGTTTCCGCCCAGTGTTCGAGGGTATTAACAATACCTATGACTTCAATCATATCTATTATTAAAAAAAAAACATTTTTTTATTTATTTTAAATATCAAATAAGCATACCTTAAATTTTTGTGTGCCAAAATATTGACCATTAAAAATGATAATCCTGTTTTTATGATATCCACAGTACGATATTTATTATTTTAATAGAAAGGAGAACCTTAGAATACAATTACAATTTTGTGGATATGTTATGGATAACCACTTCACTAGGCAAGGCCTGGTCGAAGTAGACGTGGTCTCATTCCTTAATCACAAATTTCATATATTTGTCATAAATATAAAATCATCCAGCTGATAAGTACGAGTATATATTCACAGCCTTACATTTACTTAAATCTCAACCACATCAAAATCATTTACAACACTCCTCATCATACGCTCTACATTCACAACATTTATTTTGTTATTCTATAAAACTCTTAAGCTTCAATCTTTTCCCTGTTGTAATTTTTAATATTTTTTTGCGGCAATCTGGATCAATCCGCAGAGCACATCTAAGGTACTAAGATGATAATCGAGTCAATAGTTTTCTAAAGGAATTCCACTCACCCTTACATCGGTACATCTTCGGACCGCTTAGTTACTCCGATATAGTGGCGTCAAAGGACAGTTTTGCTGCATTCGAAATTTTCTGGCATAGTACTGGCAACTTGCTAGGCTGTTTTAACTCCAGGCCGTAAGTAACTTCATGAGTATATTTACTGCGCTGCGAGTCATTTTCCTTCTTCCATGATGTAGGACCGTCGTCACTACTCTTCTTTTTGTACTCAGGTGTGTCGTCACCGGAGAAGGAATTCTTTTAGGCAGTTCCTTCTTCACCGTGACGTCGCGCTCAAAAAAAAAAAAGATTTTGTTCTTCTAGTGTAGATCGCGCTGTATGAAGACTTATTTTGTCCCCATAACAGCGTGAGTGGTGGTGGGATCGAACTGAACTATTAAAAAAAAACATATAACGCAATTTTATGTTTATAAAAATATCTCACGGTAAACAACAGAGAAAACATTAGTTAAATTATTTTTGCATAATATGTCTCTTTGATTACACTTAGAAGATAGCAACAATGTCTGGCCGAATTAATTGTAAATATTACAATAAAGATATGGTTTATGATGATAAGAAATATTTGAATCATTATAGATAAAATATGGAAATATCGAAGAATGGAATGAATAATTAATATAGATTGACATGAAACAATCCAGGGCAGTGAAAACAAAAATAAATTTAGTTAGGGCTTGCAAGTACCGATCCCTTTTTTATTGAATTCTAAAGAATGAACGGGTGGGTGGATATATTCATATAAAGGTTGACTCACTTTGAGGAGTGTATTTGTTTTATGGGTCACCGTATACTTGAAACAATGAGTAACATCGAATCGTAAAAAGGATATTTCCTCAGAAATGTTTCGATTCAATCCATGAAAGAAAAATAAAGTTACGTAATTTTATCTCCGAAACATTCTGCCCTTAACCTCTCGATATCTGTGGAAATGAGGGGATTTTGTATTTGAAAACAATGAAAATCTCGATTTTGGTATTGTTTTAGGAACAGGGTCTTATATATTTTTAAGAATATACCTATAAGAAAAAAGTTGTATTTTGACAGGGTGGGGATTATTACTGAATTGAAAAGAATATGATGATTTTTTCCGGAATTCTTACTACTTATAAATTAAAAAAAAGAGATTTTCTTAGTTGATGTTGTTTTTTTGTGGTAAGAAAATATACGTTGAATATATTTAGGACTTTGGAAGAATTGGAGACTTTGTATTATTGTATTGTATTACACTTTGGTTGTTTACAGTACAATCTGGCAGACTTATTCCAGTAGGATGGCTGGCAATTACTTCAAACCAACCAGAAAGGTGTAAAACGAGTCGAAAGTGAAAACAAAACTGTGACTCTTTTTAAAAAATATAGGCACCAACGGGAATTGAATTCGTAGATCTCGGGCTGGTAGACAAATGTCTTATCAATTAAGCCTTGAAGATCGTATTCGTTTTATGTTGAGAACGATGAATTGAGAACGATATATTCGACTATCATTTTTTTTTAAATTTTAGAAAGCATACAAGTATTTTTTTTCTTATTCGAATTTCCATTTATTAGAGAAAACATTGTTCTGTTTTTTATTTCCATCCTTAAAAGTTTAAAAGCAATAGAAATCTGTCAAATTTGATATCTCAGTTTTGCAAGGCCTACAAATTAGTTTAATATGAATGCAGGAGTATAATTTATTAAGTTATATCTTCAATGAAAACATTTTTAATTTGTTTGTTCATTAAGACAACTTTTGTGGGGATAAAAAGTAAAAATATGAAAAATTGTCGAGTATTTACGCACGATTCGGAATATAAAAAATCAAGATTATTTTTTATACTCGTATTAAACTTTTGACGGTATGGAATTTTCCTTGGATGAATTAGTACAAAATGTGACGAACAATAATTTTGAATGCAAAATGATCGTTGTTTATATTTATAGCATTTACATTTTTGAATTCACATATGTTGAAGTTTCATATTTAAAAGTTAGTGCTGAATAATTTGAAATCAACTATTAAAAAACTTTAATAGTAGCGTCAAGTCGCTAAAACACCGTTAAAATATTCTAAATTGTAGAATTTAGCGAATTCGTCTTAATTATCTATTATCATATTTTTTCAGTCTGTAGCTAACCAATGAAAATAAAACTTTGAAAATACTGACACTTAATTGATACTAACCAATCTTACGTCGTTTCTCTATATTCCTATAAATGTTTATATTTCAAAAACTAAAATAACTCAAATGTGGGATTTGATAAACAGATAATAAAAAAGCGTTCAAAATAACAAGTGTCAATAGAGAAACCAAAGCCATTTTTTGTAGTTTTTATGTCTTATGAGTGTTAACTTTTGCGTCATTTATAGGCCGTGTCCCGACGGGCGTGTGTTACTTAGCCTACCATATTTCTCCTCCCTCTTGAGAAATACCCGAGAGAAAGGAAGATAATAAATTCTATACTAACAATAACAACTACGTTGTAAAGTTTGCCCAATATAACAATTCTTGTATTGAAAAATATAGTGTTAAGCGTTAGATTACAGAAATCGCAATGGATTGTCATTCGTTACCCATTTATCATGTTTTGAAAACTCGTTAGATTTAAAAACTCAATCAAAATCTAGTGAATTTGTTTTATCGTGAAATATACTCGTATTTGATATTCGCACTCAGGTGTATTTTACTCCTTACGGCGATCCCATTGAAACGTAACATAATTTGAGGTTAAAAAGGATTGCATACCTCTGGAATGAGGTCGGTATGTGAGGGAAAATGGGAAATAGAGAAACATTTCAGATGTCTATCCTACATTACAAAGGTAATGCCTGCGACAGATCTTGGTCTTCACTAAAGAAAGGTGTGCAGAGAGAGAGAGAGATTCAGTCGAGCGGTCTCAAAACTTATGAATAAAATATGATTCTTTATTTTGTAATATATCTTAAAAAAAGAATTTTTATTTTTTGGCTTTTATATTATAAAGGGTTTTTTTAATATTTTTTTGCTGATATTGTATGGATATGTTTTACTCAGTATTTATTTATTTGCGTATTTAAATTCAATAACAAGATTGGATTTTTACATGAAAAAGGGGAGGAAAATTAATATTGACGCAACATTAATTTTCCATGTCCATGAAGTCCAAAAGTCCATGAAGAAAATATGTTTATTTGAAACAAGTTCTATACCTCAAAATTTTCAACTTCACTATATTTTTAATGACAATTAATTTATTTCAAAGAAAGCAAAGTATCTTTCAGACAAAGGGTTCAGAAGTAGAATTTCGATGTTAGACTACGTCTATCATTTATTCATTTAAATACAATAGTTTTCAAATTTTGTGGTATTTTTCAATAAATTTAGGTATAATCACTTCCCATGCTTTCCCCCCATAACGTGTTTAAGTCTGATTCAATAGATTATAACTTAGATGTATATCGTAGGGCAATCAATCACTCAAGAAATCCATGAATTTTCAACCCCATAAAAATCAACCACTTCATTGTATAATTGGTGCTTTGGAAAGTAATAAACTATTCAAGTGTAATTTTTTTATAAACCTTAAAACGATGGCTATATAGTAGTGTGGTTTTTTTCGGTCTGAGCTAATCCTGTTACCGAAAGAATACTATTGTAAAATTGATAAATTTGTATAATGCCTTACTTTTCAGTTCTCAGTTTATACTGAGGTCATGCTTTTCCAAGTTATGCTCATATCAAATTCCAATTTTTTTTTGGATGTGTGTTGGCGGTCGTAGTTTAACGGTTAGTATTCATAATAAACAAGCGGGCGCCTCAAGTTTTGTTAGCGGATCCACATCCGGACTGGTTTTACTCGTAGACCGTTTTACACTTGAACATGTGGTTTTCTGTACCTAACGCTGTATGCATTATGCTGCTTATTACAAATTCTGATTTCAACGTAAAAATAGAGTTATGTAAAAAAAACTCGGCCTAACGAAAGTCTACAGTATATCAACCCTACCGATCGTATTGTCGTATCTTGATCTCTTTGCCATCAGAACTCTGGATTTGATCTGTCAAGACTGTGTGTTTACTGGAGTGCAACAACTTGCATACATTGACCAATACACGCGTAGGCGTTTTCCATCCGAGGGATTGTTGACAATCATACTCGATCACAACGGATTGCCTACCATATCGTATCGTGAGTGTTTTGATTCGTTATTTTTATTAGTATTGTTGAATCATTTGATTCAATTTATTTTATATCGATGTGTTTTGTGCATCTTAATACTAAAGCAACTTTATTATTTTGGGAATGTAATTCTTTGGGGTAAGATTAGCTCAGTTTATCATTTGATTTGTAGGCTTGGTTAATCAATGTTATATCACAGCAATGCAATAAGAAAGGAGCTTGGTGCATGTTAGGAGAATTTTATTGAAATGTTAATAGATTTATTATATATTTATAATTTCACATCACACTGCCAATTATGTTGTATCACGATGTTCCAAGCATTCCCCTCGCCAGCACCACTCTATAATGCCGGTCGCACCGGTTTGTGTCGTCTTAAGTGCCACTTTATTTAATTGACCCTGTAACGATTTAAATAATTGACATCCAAGCAGTTGCGAGGAGGTGGCTTCCAATTCGTTCCCTGACATACTTCAGGGGACCGAAAGGTAAATATATAGGTACATGTGTGTTCATTTGTATGGAAAACGATCGTTTACTTTCCATTAAGAATGCCATTTTTTCTTTGGAACGAAATATACGAAATACAAACTTTTTTTCAGAAGAATATAAATACCTTTGAAACGGATTCTGGAAACGTTGTTTTTAACAGACTTCTCTGTCAATAAATCGACGGCTTGATTTAGAAATAAATAATTATATCACGCGAGAAATAATATGAAGAAGTATTCAAATCCACATGGAAATAAATATTTGAAATAAACACAAAAATTTCAGGAAAATACGGACGGCATTTTATAAATTTTTCATAAAATGACGTATTGTGTGAATATTTCAGTCAAAAACATAAGTTTTTGGAATACAGTGACTTTATATTATCTTTGGTTTAAAGGAGTTAAAACCAAATACGTACAAATGTGCATAGTATTATGTATTATTGTGACAGTTTGAAATATTCCAAATAAAAATATAAGTCACTCATGTTACCTTTCATCCCAATAACCCTCCAATTTTTTTTAATTAGTTGCTAAATACTAATTAAAACCAGATGAAAAAAAGGCCTAAACGTAAAATGAAGTAAATTGAACATTGAACGCCAGAGTTCTTGGAAAGCATGCTCGCCTTAGGCAATGACGCGAACAAAAGCTTGTATTGAAAATCCAACCAACCAGAAATAAGGCAGAGACCTTAGGTGAAACTATTAAAAATGGGTTCCAACTAGGCCACGAAGGTACACCTAAGTTCGGATACCTAATAGTGAAAATTAGTTTTTTCACGGTTTAATAAAAAAATCTTAAAATTAACAGAGAAGGGAAAATAATTAAATTGATATTCGATTTTTCTCAGATCAAAATGTATCTTTTGTATTTTTTTCTCAAATATTCCCGAAAAAAGTCTTAAAGAAGAGAGACCGAATATTTAAAATTCACCCCTACAAAGTCGCATATAGAAAATTATTTTTTCAACTTGGTCTGGCAGTGGCTACGTTAAACACTTTAAGTAATCTCTTAGTGGGTTTTTATCCCTAAAAAAGAATAAATTCTCTAGGCTTTCGGGGGGAATACCCGTATCCAGATTATTCAGTCATTTTGAAACTCACGGTCCTCCTATCCCGCATGTTAATAGATTTCTTTTCCCAACTTTTGATATTTGCAAATCAAATTGTGCTTAAGATTGCAAATGATTGCATAGAACTTTTTAGCGAGAATACACTATGGTAAGTCTTAAAAGCAAAAATAGAAATGGAAGAATTTGTGATTATGTGAAACAGTATTATGATTAATGACACGTCAGTAATGATGAAAGTAAATAATATTTTTCAATATGACGTTATACTATACTTGTCTTTATGCTGCTTCATGTTGTCGTTGTGTTGCTGCTTCTCTTGAGTATCTCGTTTGATTGACGCGATCGTCTCTTCCTTTTATTTGCTCCAGTTATTTATGTAGACAACTTATCATTTTAATCCATATTATAAAATCTGTAATACCTTAAATTAAAATGTTGTCTAACATTTCATATACAAAAACTTACATTTCAAAGTAATATTAAAAAAATTAAGTTTTAAAATAAATCCGTTTCCGGAATACAACTGGGAACCTTGAAACATAGACATGTACGTGTTAAATACGAGGGAAGTCCCAAAAGTACCCGACCTAACAAAGAAAACACAAAAAATTTGGGAAAAAATATTTTTATTTTTCATCATAATCTCCTTTCAGCTCGACACACTTTTCCCAGCGATGTTCAATAGCTTTGATACCCTATTTATAGTGAGAACCGTCGAGTGCCTCAAAATAGCCATCAACCGCAGATTCCACCTCTTTTACCGCAAATCTTTTACCACCGAGCCATTTTTTCAAGTTTGAAAAAAGAAAATAATCCGAGGGGGCTAAATCTGGCGAAAGGGTGCGTGAGAAAGCAATTCGAACTTTAATTCATTGATTTTGGCCACCGCGATAACGGATGTGTGAACTGGTGCATTGTCTTGATGAAACAACACTTTCTTTTTCGCCAAATGCGGCCGTTTTTTCTTGATTTCATCACTCAAACGCTGCAATAAGTTCGCATAATATTCGCCGTTGATTGTTTTTATTTTTTGAAGATAATGAAAATTATCCCACGCGCATCCAAAAAAACTGACGCCATGACCTTGCCTGCAGATGGAACTGTCTTCGCCTTTTTTGGAGCCGATTCTCCCCTTTCAGTCCATTGTTTTGACTGTTTCTTCGTCTCAGGTGTGAAATGATGGACCCATGTTTCATCCATGGTTATGAATCGACGCAAAAACTCGGCTTTATTGCTGTAAAACATCGCCAAACACTCGATTGAAACATTTTCACGACGCTGTTTTTGTTCCATTGTGAGCAAACGCGGCACCCATCTTGCGCACAGCTTTCTCATGTCTAAATTTTCAGTCAATATGCGATATACAGCACTTTTTGAAATGCCTACGATGTCTGCTAGCTTGCGCACTTTCAATCGACGGTCATCCAATACCATTTTGCGGATTTTCTTTACCATTTCTGGCGTGATCACCTCATTTGGTCGACCACTGCGATGTTCGTCTTGGCAGCTCGTACGGCCTCGTTCAAACTCTGCCACTCAATATTTTACTGTTGTAAACGAAGGAGCAGACTCCCCTAGAGTAGAATCTAGCTCGGCTTTGATATTGGTTGGACTTAGACCTTTCAAATGAAAGTATTGTATCACATAACGATGACCAATTTTTTCCATGTTTACAAATTCACTGAGAGCGTTCACTATTGATGACTGCCAAACAAATATTAAACAACGTAGCGTCTTAAAACTTGAAACATAAGCTTTATAAGTTTAGTAGTTTCTAACATAGTAATTTTTTAAAGCAACAACCGCCATCTATACGTCAGGTCGGGTACTTCTGGGACCACCCTCGTAATTAATATTAAAATATTTGCTAGCTAGTTATAAGTAAGTATGTAGGTGTTAACTATTTACTAGAAAATAAACATTAAGATTACTAAAAATCAACATTACTTGTAGGAAATTAAAATAAAGTTAGCTTATAGTTATAACATAACATAGAAATGAGATTAGTACTTAAGTAATATAGTACATTTGTGTATGGGTATATCCCTTGGCAAATATGTATATCATAGATTATTTTATCAAATAAATAAAAAAATAATTGAATACAATGAAACTTAGAACAAAGTATAATTCTTATTGACAGAAAACTTGGCATGTTTATGTAGTTTTTTGTCAATAAGTAGGAAACTACAATCATCCTAACTAATTTACTATAGCACCAAATAAGTGATAGTTATACGTGAATAAAATAAAGGAGTGTTAATATTACAAATGTAAGAAGAATAAACCATTCTCACTCTTTATAAACTCCTTTTTTGTTTTAATACTTGAATTTTTCTGTTTAACAGTAAAATCATGTATCTTTTTTATAAATATACTATAATATAATATTTTATGTTTTATAATCAAAATAGGCAGAGGGAACAGATCTCTACTGCATTCTATGCTAGTACTTAGAATAAATACTTGTCACTCTTACGTCTTTCAGAACTTAATTGATTTGGTCATATAACGTTTTTCTAGGTCTTCTCAAAATGTTAGTGCATTCTACTCGTATATTACTTGTATCAACTTATTTGATGATGATAATTGAGAGATCTCAGCTATGACGCATATTTATCTTCGTGTTCTAACATTTACATCCAAATATAAATTAATTCATGTTCGTATATTTCTTATATGTTCGTATATTTCTTATATATGTTTCTCGTATTTTCGTTAAAAGTTGATTGGTTTGGTAAGATTAATTTCTCCGTGTTTGTGTATTTTTGTTCTTAATATGAGTTTTGTTTTTCTTATTTCATCTGTCGTATTAATTTAGAAAATATCCCTATTTTATGTGATACGGAACAGCCTTTTTAGTCTAGATATCTACCTGTCCATTCGCGAATATTGCTTTACCAAAACAGTCACTTATTACTGATCCCTTGTTATCGCCATCATCGCCATCACTATCGCACCATACCCCCTATTAGGGCAGGCAGAGAAAAAATATATACTTCATTCTATCCCAACACATTATATTCTTCTTCTTGTCGTGCCCTATCAGGTCCCTCCGACGTTGGCAATCACTCTGGCAAATGCTTCTCTATCTTGCGCAACCCGGAACAGGTCCTCCACACGCCTCATCCCCATCCAGTCTCTTATATTGCGCAGCCAAGATGTTTGCCATCTAGAAGGACCACGCTGCCCCTCGTATCAACTGGAGGATTTCGTAATTCTTTCCACGTAAAATGTGACCCAGATAGGACATTCTATACCAACACATCCCTTCTTTTACGTCCATACACCTCGTCATGCATATTCGCCAATTATTAAGGTTTTTTATTATTTTCTCCTTCAGAATTTGATTAATTTGGTCACGATACATTTTTCTAGATCTTTTCCAACTTCTTGCTTGTATATCTCTCATCATTCATCTTTTCTCAAATTCATCAATCATTCTTTCGATTCCCCATCGACCCTCGATTTTGCCCATCAATGTGAATTATAGGAAAGGGGCATTTTTTCCTTTCAATGTATGACCCAGATAGCTATTCAGGTTTGTACATTAATTATTTTCGCTGTCTTATTATTTTTTATTCCACTATGATAAATGTGAGTGGAAGACGTGGTAGAGGAAAAATGAAATGTAGAAAATCAGAGAAATTTTAGGACTTGTATGAGAGGGTATATGAATTTGGAAGAAGCGAAGGCTGTCTTTCGAGATAGGAAAGTTTGGCGCTCTGTTCTATCTGCCAGGTTTGATAGGGAAGTTTCGTGATGGTATTTATATCTAAATCGACTCCAAAAGCTCGTTTTCAGCCTTTTCTAATTAATTAATTGCATACTCTATGCATTATGATTCTGTAAAACAGTATTTAAGAATCTTCCAAGGATGCAGGTTTTTGCAAGGAAAAAAAGTACAGCAATTTAAAAGCAAATAATTTTTAACATTCTGAATCAAATTATTCTATTTTTGTTTTATTTGTTAGAATACTAAGTACAGTGTTTATGATTAATGAAAAAATCCAGCTAATTCGTATTACAAAACTATTAAAGAAAAAAGTTTTAATCCATTCAACTAATCATATGTTGATACTGATGAAAAATTGGTGTCCTAAATTAATCTCTTTCAAAGTTATCTCAAAAATAAATTCACTTTCCGCTTCAAAAAGTACTTTGTACTGTAATGGTTTAGAAAACTGAAGATATCGAAGGATAAAGTTTCGTCAGTCCCAGAAAAAATACAATTTATTTTATAAAGCACGTCCTCTCTCAAACAAAATTACCAATTGTTATATAAATAATGCTAAAAGGAAATAAAAGTGTCAAAGAAAATAAATTCTTGAGAGCTTTCAACCCACGAACGTGTTTGGCGACCAAAATATAGGCACATTTTGAAGACTTTTCTCCGTATTATTTCGTTTTCAATTATTATCGACATTTCGAAGTATTGTAGAATTTATATGAAGGCCTTCTCTCACTATTATTATTTCATCTGATTTTTTGAAATATATTTGAGATGAGAAGTTGAAGACAAAACGATTGACGCGGCATTTCAGATTCATGAGAAAGAATTCATGTCGTCGGAGATTGTTATGCTACGCTTGCTTTTTTTTATAAATATTCTCTCTACCATCATTCATATTGACATTTAGAAAAAATGGAGTGCCCATCAAGTATAATCAACACACGTTATATAAAAAAATCCTATTTTTTTTACAAAATAAAGAACTAAAAGAGCTGCTGACGCCATGAAAATAGCTGTGACAGAGACTTTTATCACAGATGAAAATAGGGTTGTGGCTAAGGGTTTATTTAGATGTTTATAGTTATACTAGCTGAAAAGCCCTCCTAAGGATGTGCAAAAATAATGACTAAATACTTGTTAATTGTTACCTTACTTAAATTCTATTCCATCACGCTCCATTCCGATCGTACAGGGTCTATTCTGCCGTTGGTGCATATTACTGATCATTTTATATGCCTTAGTCATTCATTTTACTGATCATTTTATATGCCGGCGTCTTTTATTTTGGTTTTGTCGATCTTCTTTTGATATACGTGATCTTCAATCCTCATTAAGATTGTTTTGTTCAGCGTTTATAGTTTGTCACTGCAGCCGTTATTGTTATATTTTCTTCACTTTGCAGTAACACGCTCTTCTTCCGTCAATTTGGATCTTTTAGGCATTTTTTTTATAAAGTTTAAAATTGAATGGTCGCGCCGAATATTATTATTTTTATTCATTCAATACGCCAAGAAAAATGAAGTTTTCTCGAATTTTATATTTGGTAAAAATTATGGAACTGTGTAATAACTTACTCAATAACTACATTATTTTTCTGTGCGTATGTACAAGAAATGTAAGAATGACCAAAAACGTTTTATTTATTTGTTTTGTAAAAAAGTACAAAACAAATTATTAAAAAAAAATACTTACGTTACGCAGTATCGTCTACATATGTTTTGTTTTATTTTTACTTCACGGTTACAGTATGTTTCGTTTCATTTTCGGGGTCATGGTACTAGGCAAATTATATATTATTTAGTTTAAGGCATTTTCATTGGCTATATGCTTAATTATTAAATTTAAGACATTTGCATTGGATCAAGGAAGTCTTAGAGATCACCTACATCATATCAATATTTTGTGTATTATCGTGGAAATCACAAAGCTAGAACGGCCTATTGAAAGACAATACGATGGAAAACGCGATATACTCTTCTTAGTGTATGTATTTCTACAGCACTTATTTTGTTACTTTCAGTATTTTTCCACGTGCACATTTCACTTCTATATAACCAAGTTTTATACTAGAATACTGTTGTGGACTATCGTTTTAGCAGATTCTTGATACTATTTGGTTCAAGTACAAACGAGTATGTTATAATGTTCCGTTGTTTTTTTCCCTATGATACATACTGTTTGATATCGTTTGTTACTCTTCCACCATCTTAAAAAATACTACCTAAATTGTAAAATTCCTACCTAAATAGTTAACTTGCTATGATCACATTGACTTTTCCTTTTACAATTTTTTCTATTTCACCCATATTTGCAATATATTTCTTTTGTGAGTATAATGTGAAACATGGCATATCAAATTATTTGTTAAAAGTCCCGGATCCAACAAACTAGACAATTTCCTGTATATATTTGGTTAACCGTACATCAATATGTTTCGTACCAGATAATAATAAATTTTAATCTCACGTTTTTACAACATTCAATAAAAATTATATTTGGATTTCTCAAAAATGAAACAAATCGAACTCGAAATAAAACACTTAAAAACAATAAAGTCAAATTCAAGCCAAAATAATTACATCGTATCCATCACTCACACCCCCCACACGTAATCAAATTCAGGGTCCCGAAGTCATATCGCACACCTCTGTGCAGCCATAGTGTATTTTTTTCTTAACAACCCTTTAAATCCTTTAAGCTCTGCGGGACCTTATTAAATACAAATGGCGCCATGTAAACGAATTGTCTCTGTGCAATAGAGTTTCTTATAAGAGACACGTTCAACTATTTTCTTGCACAGTATCTAGTAACGTACTTATACGTGATTTGTTCCTTCTTTGATTGTTTATACTGGAAACATATTGGGAAGTCCGGAAAGCAATTTCGTATTTTAGGTCAAATTCAAGCACCAAATTGCACCAAAAGCTCGTGGACGGTGGTTCGACGTTTTCAGTATCTCAGCAAATTGTCGTGTCGCAGACTACTGGTTATTCTCAATCAAAGCCTTTGTTTGGTCGTCACATGTGATAAACGACGTTTTAGAAGGGACACTTACTTCAAGTGTTGTATCACAATTACGATTTTTAAACCACATTTGACACACTTTCGATTACTAGATCATCGCCAAACATTAATTGTATGTACATATTTTTTTTTGTTTATGTGGCTTTTGTATTCCACTTTCGGTGTATGCAGTACAACATGGTGGGCTTATTAATATGTGGCAATATCTTTCAGTCTGTCGAAAAGATGTAACAGATTTCTTAAGTGAAAACCTGACTGGAATTCTTTTTAAAATATTTGGGTTTCAGCGGAAATCGAACCCGCTATCCCCGGATTAGGTGACAAGTGTCTTTCCAATTAGGCCACGAAGGTCGTCTTTTGCGGTAATAAAAAAACATCAAGCACCGAAAAAACAATTTTTTTTTCCACCTTCAAAACTACGCACTAAACCCTCAAGAAATTAGAGTAAACATTGGCCGAAAAATGCACTAAACTATTAATTTTCATAATAATATACATTCAGCACGTTTGGAATGAAGTTGGCCTAGAAAATTGGTCCTTATAACATCTATCCGAAAAATACGAACTTCCTTTCGGACAACATATTCTAAAACTAGTATAGATTTTATGTACTCATCCAAGCCACCATATCCCGAAACCAAAGGTATCGACGAATGTCTAATTAGGACTCTATTTTATAATCTTTAAAATACGTTTGTGGACCTTTAAAAAATATTTCTAAGTAAAACTTACAATTCTAATGTTTATACAATTATTAATACTCAATTCATATATGATATGTTAGAAAATAGATTAACGCTGATGAACATTAAAAATAAGTTCTTAAATTTTCGTTTAATATTCAAATTATCCGATTCAGTATTCACATTTGAATAATCAATATATACTCGTACACTTACTCAACTCGATTGTATTTTATTTTATTGTACAATATGACTTATTACCATGTAATAATATCTTCCAATCAACCAGAAATATGATGTAGTGACTTCAAATGAAAACAAGACTGAAACCCTTTTTTAAAAACTGCGGGTACGAATAGGAATCGAATTCGTAACCCCCAGGCTGGAAGAAAGGCATTTTAACAAACAGACCACGAAGGTCATTCTGGCCAAGTTGGTAAGACACACTGATAACCTGTCCTAAATAACGGTTATATTTTCAAATAACTGCGCCGTATAGTAATAACCCACAAACAATTTAATTTTAAATTCATTTTTTTATAATCACGTGTAAAAAGTATTATTTTAAAAGCGATATTATTGTTTGTTATATACTCAAAACCTTTCCCGTTGGCTGGAAGAGATTACCGCATCGCAATACACCAGGCTGGTTGTACTGTATTCACGAGAGTGTACTACAATATTTACGAATAAATATAGTGCAACACATAACAAGAGAAAATAGTTAATGTATTAAAAAGCCAAAATTTTAATAATTTACATTTGTTGTTATTCAATGGATAACAGTTTGAATGTATACGTTACAAGACAGGCTTATTGTCAATTTATTCCAACTAGAAAGATATTTCAATACGGAAACAATCTCTATGGGAATGGCAGACCAACTGGACCCGAAAACTTTACGTTATAACTTATAACATAACATTGAGTGTTGTTTGAAATGTAAGAAAATTAATATTTAAATAATTAAGTATATTTTATAAGACAAATTTGACTAAGTTAAATAAATAAGTGTATAAGACAAAAAAATAGGTTATTCAACTTTTATCCCAAATGATCCGTATATGAGTTAGCAAAAATATTCCAATTAATCCGGGTGAGTTTTCCAGTAAAAAACAGATGGCAGCAGAGCTTTGCCATTCAGCCGTTCAATATAAATTTTCCATTAAAAGAGCTTAGCTTTTGAGGATCTCGTACTACGCACGTGGCGCAGGTTTCAAAATGGGTAAAGCGTTTCAGGAAATCCACAGTTCCACAAACCATTACCAAATATAAACCTAGCAAAATCGAATTTGTTTTTTTTTGTTTCATGATAATTTTTATTCAATACAAAATGTTTTTTTGAGTATTCTTTTTCAATTCAATATTTAGGCTCACTAGTTAGTACCCTATATACCACGTGTATATTCCAAGGTTCATCGGAGAACGTTAAAATACATTGGTAATAATAATGATAATAAATGGACAATTTATAAAGAGCCGTTTAGAGAGCTGACTCTTCTCTAGGGCGTTCATATGCATTAATATTAACTGATTTAAAATATTACAAAAAAATGGTCGAATATGGGGTTGTGGCAGCTGCCATTGGATTGAATAGTTCTCCTCAACTGCATAAGTTCAGATAAACACATTTGGGTACGGAAACCGCAAAACACTTCCAAATCTTTGTAGATCTTTCGATATGTGATAGTAACACATTTGGCTTTAGGTGGTGTGTGGTATATGTTTGTACGTTGAGACGCATGACTGCGCGGTAACGCACTGGACTTATGTATGGAAGGTCGTCGGTTCGAACCTCACGCTGTGCTACACCTCTCGAACGACACAGGCATTTTTCCGCCTAGTATTCGGGGTTATAAGGATACCCATGACTTCGGTCATGTTTAGTTTATCAAAAAGTGGAAAAAAATACACCGTTTTTTTTGGTGTGCCATCGGATCCAGAACAGCAGTGTTGCCGGTAAGTTTGCTGATGCGCAAAGGCTCACTAATTTGAAAAAAAATACGACACATCTTCGATTTCCAGTTAAATTAACGTTGGAATGGCGAGGAGATCCTCGACTACGAAGGCCTGCAATGAACGAGTGTATGTATGTGACAATATTGTATCTCAACGCCGAGGTACTACGCCAATCTGATGAAAGCTCTTCAATACCAAAAAAGGAGAAAAATACACTTACTAAATCTTTTACTGATGGGCAAAATTGAGGGTTGACACGGAATCAGCAGAAGTGCCATATCTTGGCTATGAACATTCGCTAATCAACAGGTGTTCAGATAGTTTAAAAGTGAATGTTCCGTGCCGTCGAAGAACGATATATTTTCGCAGCAGTAATCGCTAATGTCAGAGAGACCAGACACGGCACTTGAAGAAGAAAAAACTTAGTATCCCGAACAGCGTAAGTGAAGAAATAGAAAGACGTATGATCTCTGCAAATATATGCTATTTTGGACTTGAAAAACAATTCCATTCTACCCAGTCAACACGAACTAAAATTCAGCAGACCTTCTTTGATTTATAAGTGTGAGACATGGACGCTGGGTCCTACTGATCCTCGAAGATATTTTATCTTAGTAACATTTAGAATTAACAAATTTTCGCTGCATCAGTTGTTCGCATGATTTATATCGCGCTCAGCTGTCACAAATACCTCTCGAAAATTGTCCCTAAATTACATTAATAATAAAAATTAAACAACAATTTATATAACGCCATTTAGAGATCAGACTATCCCCAAGGGCGCTCTTAATCGGAATTCAAACCCATTACTATTGACACATTAAAAATATTACAAAATGTATATTGAGTGTAAGGATAGGAAAGTGATGGTTGCGACCGTTAGATTAGGTACTTTTCCATAACTGCATATATTTAGTAAAACATATTTGGTAAGAACACTGCGGAAAATTTACCAAGTGCAGTGTTATATACGTGTGAAATTTATCTCTAAATACTTTTTTTTCAGTAATAACAGTCAAAATTATGTATTAAGTGTTGAGGTCGGGGTATGAACTCGGGTACATTAATACGAGTATAAACCAAAAACAGTATGGTCGCAGAGTACTTCCTTGAGCTTTACCACAGTAGACATAAGATCACCCTACCCTTTTTTTCAAATCAATATAATGTCATCTTCCACATATGTAAGTCTTAAACCACCGCACGCTTACATCCCTTATACCGATAAGTTTTATAACTACACGTATAATTCATGGCAAATGCTTAAAATACCTAAAAATAAAGCTGTACATTTGTGCGGTAAGAGGAAGACCAAGGAGAGTATGGTAGGACCAAGTGAATAATTTTTTGAAAGAATATAATTTAAATTGTCAGAGATTTCGAAGGAACTATGAGAAGACGTATGGTAGTGTGTGAGGTGAATAATGTGTCTCGCGTTCGAAAAAAAAAATGCCTGAGCCAATGGTACACTTTCTCTACCATATTGTATAAAACTTTCGTTGTATAAAGAATAACCTGGCGAGTTTATTGCCATGTGGTAATAACTTCCAACCAACCAGAAATATATTAACCAGGCTTTATTGGCAAGTCACACTGAAACTCTTTTAAAAAATGTTACATTCCAACGGGAATCAAACTTACATTCCCCAATTCGGTTGACAGGCGTCTAACCAACTAGACCACAGATGTCAAAGTGATATATTTTTTTCTAACAAAGTTATGTTACTTTTTTGTGTGACTAAGAAAGTTTAAGATTAAGTGGACTAAAACTACTATTGAAAATATTGTATAGAACCAGTTCTTTTTTATTCCGTGATAAGGCAGAACGTTTTAGTATTATATAGTATATTAAAAATTTTCTTTCTTTCTTGTTTTTGTATAAATATGGGTTGGTTTTTGTTTTTTTTTCGTGGTTTGAAAAAAAATAAAAAATTTACATAAATAATGTTTATGATGGTTGTTAAGTTTTTTGTCATTATTATTTCTTTTGAATTAATAATATCATATTTTTCATATTATTTTTCTACCATTAAGAAAATGTTTAAATATCCATAGGTTTTGTTTTATGAAGATACTTAAATATCTTTATTAACTTACTGGGAGAAGCAAAAAATTAATGTCAGTACAAAATGAAGTGGAGATCTGTTCTCTCTGCCTACGTCAATAGGGATATAGCATAGTGATGATAACGTACAGTGTCGAAATATTTCATAAAAAAGCGGACATATAAATAAAATCTACAGAATCCAATGTTAATTAATTATTCAAATATTTTTAATCATGCCATACGATCAATTTTAATTATAAAAACTTAAAAATAATAAAAAAATCATAAAATTATTTCTTTGCCAAGTTACAGAAAAATATATAGATAAATTAAATATTCAAATATCAATTTACATAATAACCATTTAACCTTATTCTTCTATTTTTAAATATTAGATTACTAAAATGGCCTTTTTCATCGTCATTGTTTAAAAATGTTAAGCTGAAAACTCATCTTCTCCCATAAATGTGATTTTTCAGCGTCAAATATGCCAAGCGAAAGCAAAATCTTTGGGATGTTAATAAAAAAACTCTTGAAAAAAGGCACTACCAAAGGGTGGCCTTTTTGAAAGACAAATTTCATCTCTGTCTGGATACAAAACACTCTACTCTGTAATCTCGGCCACTAAATTATCATTTTAATTAATATTTTCATATTGGCCTGCTATATTATGAAAGGGTGACGATCTTGACGACCTGGTTTTTGATATTTAAAAAATATCCGAAACCAGTTTTTAGGTCTATTTGAAATATATGAAATTAAAAAAAAATACGGAACTAATCTAAATAGTTTTCAAGTTATTATTTCTACAAACAGTGAAGGAATATTCATATCAATACAATACATTTGTGTGTTCATTTACTTTTTCTTAAAATAACTATCCATTTATCATTTAATTTTCTTTGTTGAGCTGACGGAGGATAGAAGGAGGCATGGTGGTAAGCGCAAGAGATCTAAATACGTGCAGCAGGAGACGCTTAAAATATTAATAGTCAGCAAAACGGGGAACAAACAGGAGCAGGTAGAACCAAATGGCGTGGAACTGTTGTTAATTATCAGGGACTCAATAGAGAAATAATACGCCGATAAGCTGCAGGTACTAAAACTCCTCGCCGTTTATGCAACAGGATATGGCTATCACAAAATGGTTTACATACTCGTATTCAGCTCCGGTGGCACCAACATCAGTTATTCTGACCACCCACTTTGTATTGTGCCTTCTATTATACTAGTCACAGGTTATATCAATTCATTCATTCAATTAATTTATAAAATGCTTCGGCTTTAACTTTGCATTACTCCATATTAAAATATTTAATAATAATTTAATTTGTTTTCATTATTTACATTAATCCTCGCGACACGTCTCTCTACATTTAATCTCGAGGCTCTTTTCAGGCGGAATGAACCCTGCTTGTTAGGAGAGCAATGCTTAGTCCCAACCAATGTTATGTTTCATCGGAAGTGTATGTGATCTGTTGGCTCAAAGGATGTTTTTAATGAGGGATGATTTTTTTCCTTATTTGGTTATTTATTACTGTTATATTTTGGCTTATTACATTTGAGGTACATGGCTTAACTGAAAATTAAATTGTAATAAATAAACAAAGAATGCAAACAAGCACTCCTCAATAAAACATATTTTCGAACAAAAGATCATGCCCACTTCCGATTAAATATGTTATGACACCGGTTAGATCTAGTATTTCTCTCGTAACAAACTGAGATCATTCCGCCTGAATAGTCTCCAGATAGGTGGTAGATACAGGTATCGCGTGGATTAATTTAATTAGTGGAATAATAATGTAATTTATTATTATTGGAGGCGTTTATGGGACGTAGTCAAATTATAAATCGGTTTAATGCGCATCGAGCTTCCTGAAGTTTTTTTAGTAAATTTATAAAAACCATATGACCATAATCCTAAGATAAACAAATTGAAATAATTAAAACTAGATATTTTCACTTTAAATATACAACTTGGTTTTTCAGGACCCGCTCTTTATTTTTTCACGTCCTCTTTTACTGTTCATGCTTTTAGATTTTGGAACCAGTTACCGACTTACACTATATAAGACTCGGTCCATAGTTGATATGTTTCAAAGAGCAAGTTTAAAAACATTGAATCTCCCTTCAGCGAAGAGAGTTTTTTCCCGATTTTCTATCATCCTTCCCTCTCCTGTATATCGATGACCTTGTTATATAATTATTTGTTCTTTTTTAATTCATGTTTTTATTATTATGATATTGATTCTTTTCTTTTTAACACCGTAAAAAAAACAATTATATGGTAGCTAAGAAGGTTTTGCCATTAAGCGATAAGCTCACTGCATTGCACAATATACAATGAAGTATTAAATAAATAAATTAACTATTAAATATTTTCAGTTTTTTAAGCGACTCGCGTGAATGATCTATAAAAAATAGATGTTATTCGACTTGAAGGTTGTGCTATTTAATTTTGCTCATTATTATTTCCTAATTGCTGTATTTTAGTGGGAAATACTAATACACCCTCTACAGGACACAGAAGAAGTGTTTTAATTAAATAAACAGCTTAATTTGGTCGGATTTCTCTTCCGGTTTTTCCTCAGTTAGGCGAGCCCATTAAAGGTGCGTTAAAGATACAAGAGCCTGCCGGAACATTCGCAGACCCCTGTTCAATAATGTATTTCCTACCCTAGCGAATGCAGGCAAATAATTGATCCACCTTCCTGCGAGGTCTAAGCATATACAAATAGCTATACAAACACATCAACGGTGGGTACTCACCAATACATTAACCCTGGGCTTACCGCAGAGAATTGGGTTCACTATATATCTTGGGAAATCCATGTTTTCGGCGATCTATTGAAGTAATGTATTGACGAAATTGTTACACGAATTCGAGGCAAGGAGACCTACGAGTATTACGTGAATGGATGTACCAGGACACTAAGGAACATTCGTATGGACCATTTTAACGTGATTCTTATGTGGAAATATTTATGAATAACACATAATCTCAAAGCAAGTACGACGTGTAAGAATAGTATACCAGAGCATTAAGGAATACTCGTATGGATAATTTTTAACGCGATGTTTATATGGAAATATTTATATTTAATACAAAATCTCGAATACAGCCACAATCGAGATAATTTTATATATTTAAATTATAAAGAAAGTACTAAGTAAAACTCTTCCAGTTTTTTAGAAGAGTTAAGACAATCAAGTTAGTGTAAGTCGACAATTTGACAGGATTGTATTTAGTATATATAACAAGAAGAGTTATATTTTGTATTTTGAAAAAAAAATAGCACCTTTTGAGCACTTTTCGAATTTTCAAAACATAAGCCTTAAGCGTTATTTAGAAGAATTTTTAAAATTATTTGATATGTACGAGTAACATATCTGATTGTAAATGTAACAAAATTTTAGAGTGAATGCCCTACACAATATCCACTAAGATTGAAATATTTCATTTTTTAAATTTCTCCAGTTATCTCTTTACATTTTTTCCTCGGGATACTTCTCATTTGGTTTGTAATTTCAAAAAACTTTTTAAATGTTTTACTTTTCTATACGAGTATATATCTAGCCCCGTAATTCATGTTAGCTTTTAGAAAAACTTAGCAAGCCTAGTAACGAGGATATTTATTAGAGGGGAGTCGGCGTCAACGGAAATCCGGAAGGACGGAAAATGCCGTTTTTATTAAGGTACTTGCATGTCTACGTTACATATACCTTCCTACAGTTTTACGTGTACATTTACAGGAGTTACGAGACCGTGATGAATGTTAACGTTTTTGGTACTTTTATTTTATCTGATTTGGTCTTATCGTGAGATTTTTGTTGGCCGTTTAAAAAGCTTTGATATAAATAAAAGTTATTTTCAGTTTTTTTAATGAATGTATTTTTATAAAGCTTATACACAAAGATGAGGGGATTTGTGTTATAATTATTCAAGCCTAAAATGCAATTATAAGAGCTTCAAAACAATAAAGGAAATTAAAAAAAAACTATTTTAGACGATTTAAAGCTTCAGCTCAATACACTTTGAAAAATTGACAACCGATCTTTAAGTGGAATAATCCTTCAGAAAAAGATAATTGATTGTAAATATGCATCTTTTAAAACTTAACAATAATCTAACTTTTTCTTATAAAACTTTAAATACTGTGTATCAATATTTTTTGAATACATATTCAATCCACTCACACTAAGATGATTTGTGCCATCATTGATAATAATGCTTTTATAAAAGAGTCGATACAAGAAATGAAAACAATTAAAAAAAAAACAAAGTTGTAGTTAATTTCAAACTTCAGCTGATCAAAGTAAAGAACATTTTTTCAATCGATCTACAAGTGGACAAATATTTTGAAGTAAGAAGAAACGTAACATTCATTGGACATGATAAAGCAATGGAATTTAATAAATTAACTATGTCACATAAAGGACAACCGAAAAATATGTGATCTATTTTAACCAAAATCAACTATCCCATCAGAATATATGTTAGATATTTTAAATAAATGAATTGAGTATTAAAAAAAAACAACAATTCAGTGCTTGAATAATATAATAACATAACATAGATTGTTTTTGGGAACACAAATTTTCAAAAATGTTTGATGAATTATTCAGACATTTTTTTTGTATTTGCTATATTTAGCTGATAATACGTGTATAGCTGTTGTTGGGGTTTATTGATATTTTCCTTTTTCAACCTACATGTTTATATTTGTTATATCGATTACCAATTTTGAGATTTTACGTTTTATTTACTTATTTATACCTTAATGATCTGTGCCGTAAGAAAAAATAAGAATTAAAACTTCGGAAGATACATTTTTTTTATTAATTGAAATTAAAAGTGTGAGTTAACGTTCTTAC
Organism: Odontocerum albicorne; assembly: GCA_949825065.1. NCBI lineage: Eukaryota > Metazoa > Arthropoda > Insecta > Trichoptera > Odontoceridae > Odontocerum > Odontocerum albicorne. Next base: position 20,882,290 of record OX463847.1, on the reverse strand, counting down.
GTGTGGACCTTATTATACAAAAATGAGGCAAAGCACATTTTCCTACTCTGAAAGAATCGAGGAAATATCTTGCCGTTTTGGATGAGATATTATGAGACCAAAACATTATGTCGTAATTTAACCACAGAATACCCATTTAACGAGTTTAATATTTTTGTCTATACAGAATTGATATTAGCTTTTTTGATTACAAATAAACAAAATAAAGGTTTGGTGATTTGGAACCTTTTGCACCATTTCATCAATATTTTATGCGTTAAATTTTAGTGATACATGTCTCATTTAGCGTTCTTCGTAATCTCTATTTAAACTGAATAAGGCTTCTGTGGCTTAGTTGGTAAGACACCTTTCTTCCAAACAATACAAACATTGCGTTTTATAAAACTCTGCCTAGTGAAATATTGCCGCAGAATTAACCGGCCGATTGTCTTGGGAAATTAATCTTATCATCGGAACTTTAGGAGTTTTATCTGTTAAGAGTATGTACTTGCTAAAGTGCAAGAACTTGCACACCATAAACCAATACACGCACAGGCGTCTTCTATCCACAAGATGGCTGACAATCATACTCGATCACGAGGGATAGCTAATCGTATACGATAATGCCACTTTTTATTTCACAAACTATATAGCTTGTAAAATCAAGTTTAAAGAGGGAAAGAAAAAGGGATCTCCTTAGAGAAAAACATAATAACCAAGTAAACAACAGACTTAAAGAATCGAGTGACTAAGTTAAAAAAATACAACAAATCAGAAAAGAAATAAATTAATGATAATAAGTAAATTTGTATCATATATTTACGACGGAACTATAGTGCCGAAAAAATACTTATATCACTTCCAGGAGTAATTTGTCTTTCAATTGTTTATATATGTATATTATTAATTTAACAGTAAATATAACCGAAAACATAGGTATTCGTATTTGATTAAAATCTAAGTATTTTTCTGCATAAATTCATATCGAGTGTTCAAGGAATAAAATGATAATTTAAATAATGATTTCATACCCAAAGGATCGATTGATTGGTGGCAACCAACTGTTATTTCCTGGTCACGTTCTTACACATTTTGCATCGTTAATTTGGAAACCGTACTAAATTCATGGATGGATGAAATGATATACTTCATGGTGCAAAGCTGATTTTTTTCTGTTAGGAAAAGGGTGAGATTTTTCCAACGAAACGACGCATACACTTTTTTCTTGAAAAAAGTATGCATGAAAGTAACCAAGCTAGTTTCAGCTTGTGGTAAGGATACACAGACGAGATTTTCAGTGTAATTAATCTACATATTTCAGGCAACTCTTTCGTGCGGCTGACCGTAAAAGTTTAGTTTTTTTCAGAGTTTCAGAAAGAACTAATAAATGTTTCGAGATGAAACGTGTACGTGTAAATCACGTAATATAAATATATAAACTATTTAAATAATTATTTCTCTCATTTTATAATATTATAAATAACGTGCTACGTATCATTTAAATTCGGGTGGACTACCTAATAAAAAACAATATTGATCCACTTCTTTACAAAATGTCTAGAAAGCACCATTTATTTAACATTAATATAAGAATAATATAAAAATAATAAATAGTCATATCATTTATTAATTCCAGTGAGTGTACAAGAGTATGAATGCAACACAAGCCATGTACAAAAATACATAAGCAATAAAGAATACAGAGTTTGGTAAGTATATTATACATAAAAAATAATGATAATAAAACAAAATATATTTTTTTCAAAAAACAATTAAAAATTAAGTAAATATTCTCATCAGTCTATTCATTTCTTGTGATAGTGAACATTGCTCTAGTCGCTCACTGCATTCTCCAGTGACGCTGTATAAATTGTCTCCATTCACGCTTATTTACTTTAATGAGGTTTATTCTGTTTGAAATATTAAATGCATAGTTGTGGCATTCATTAAATATTAATTTAACTTCTTAATCAATACTTTAATTTTTTTCTACTAATTAAACCATTTTCTTTCGTTTCTTGACAAGTTGCGGGGCTTTTCGATGGGACAGAATGACGTTTTCATTAGAACTTTGCTTATCCTTTTTTTTCATGTGGTTGATTTTTGTCCTGATAGAAGTGCCGTGTATTTCTCCTCGCTGGATGGTGTTATTGTTAATGTTCAGTTCGACCCCACTACCACTCTTGTTGTTATGAAGGATAAAATAAGTCCCCACCCTGCGCGATTTACACTAGAAGATAAAGGAACTGCCCCGAAGGGCTCTTTCTCCGGTGTCAACCTGAGTGCAAATAGAATAGTAGTAACAACAGGCTTCAAGTTCAACATCACGGGAGAAAGAAAATGGCTCGTAGCGCAGTAAATATACTTATGATTAAGGCTTGGAGTTCAAGCAGCCTAACAAGTGGCCAGTACTTTCATAGAAAATTTCGAATGCAGCAAAACTATAATTTAACGCCACCAGATTGGAGTAGCTAATCGGTCCGAAGATGAACCGATGTAAGACTAAGTGGATTATTGACTCGATTATCATCGCAATACCACAGAATTTCGGGTGCATATGCCATGACGGAACATTCGGGATTCTGATGTTAATACTACCAGTACTAATGCTTCTGGTGTTATTAGTAAAGCAGGAATAAGTTATTTGAGTGAATAAGAGAGGCTTTTTTCCCGCCGAGAGGGCTCGTCGCCATTCCACAAAAAGCAATAAACTCTCCGTAATAGGAGAAAAGTAGAAACATGGCAATAAGGATTATATTTCCATGTCATAAATTGTTGTTAAATAAATATATTTGTTTCTTGACTATGGTTTTGGCTGTGGAAATAACGTGACTACAGGAGTTCTCACATTTTATTTATGATTTTTATTTACTCATTCATACAACTTCCTTCCATCCATCACGAAGTGTGTGTTTATGTTGCACTGACTGCAATATATAATTCAATGTTTGTGCTTATTGGATCTTTAATTTTTAACATGCCCTTTTACTCTACAGTATTGACTTATTGGGAATATATGTTTTATGTTATTCCAGGTTTATCTATAAAATATGCATTTCTTTATTCTAATGCTAATGGTGTACAAATATGTGGGATATTTTTTTTTGCTAAAATTGAAAAATCAATCAAATTACAAAATATATTGAATTATCTTATATAATCGTAGTAATGTGATTCTATGCAAAATATACGAATAAATTATGTGTCATTTTAAGCAAAATAAATGTTTGTTTTGCTAGAATAGAAGTTTGCAAAATAAATAGACGCAAGGTAACAAGGGGAGAAGATAAATGATAGAACGAAATCTCAAAAACCACTGTCAAGGGTGCATAATGGAAGTGACGTAATGACTTGCAGGATGTGTTTATAAATAAGGTGCTTTACTATCATAATATTTATGCATTAAATATAGGCACACATCATTCTTAAGCAGGAGAAATTTAATTTTAGGCATTCATTTATTGCATTCATCTATAATAATAAAATAAGTTGTCATTTTTTTAATGAGAATTTATCTTCATTGTTGCTATAGCTAAAATAAATAAAATACTTATTTTAGATATTTAAATTAATTAACAACTTTTTAAATAGTGAAATAATAATGAGTGTGAAATAGGAAAATAATGGGGGCACGTATGAAGAAGATATGTAATATGTTGCACTGAAAATAATTTCGCATTTCTTGGTGGACGTCGTTAGAACAACATTTTTGTTGCTAACTTCATTCTAAACGTGTTAAATGTATATGCCTAATAAAAAGTAAAAGTTTAGCATATTTTTTCGACCATTTTTTATCTTAATTGCTTGAGCAGTTTTTCAGTCATTTTGAAAATGGAACAAAATAAGTTGCATAAGAAAAAGGGCGACACTGAGATTTACTGTATTTTTACTGGCAACAATATGATTATTTGTTGTAATTTAGAAATATATCAAAACGGGATCACGTTTGGTTAAATAATCGCTATAATGTTAGATGTGGTCAGATTTTTATGTTCCTTATGCTGCTCATGACATGTCGAAGTGGTTCATTTTTCGAATGGAATATCTGTCTCCGTTCTTTCAAGTTCTGAGTCATGTTTAGGATTGCATTCTGGTAGATCCTTATTTTTTTTGTGATGGAAGCTGGTCTCTAGCTTCGAGTTTCAATCACCACGGGTTTCTCCAGACTGCAATAAAATATTTACTCATTTGACCAAAGAAGAAAGATATATATTGTACACATAATTTCGAATCATTCATTGTGAATCAATACCATACGAGTAATTCGTCAGCGAGAGTTTCTTCAGTTGGGCAGTGCAAACCACACTTCCTTGTGAGGCAACCAATGGTAGACATCAGAGGGGTTCATTTTGGTTGTGTTAGTTTTGTTACAGAATATAACAATTAAGAAAATGACTAGTCTGACGTCAAAGTAGGTGCCATCCTGCTCAGGTATGCAACTAGTCTTTAGAACTTGCATCTTCATCGTCCTTGGAAGAAGGACTTTTGCTAATAATGATTTCTGTTCAGCTTCTGGAGAATGGGTACATTTGTTCGTCGTGCAGTTAATTGCATGCGAAGCATATATTGAATACATTGAACATTATTGTTTTTGATACTGGCAAGTAAATATTTTTTTTTATTTCGTAATAGGCATTTATGATAATTGATATGCAAGAACGTAATGTTATTGATTATAAAAAAAATCATTATTCATTGTGTTTTATTATTAAATTACGCAATTCAATTATTTTCAAATATCCTTTTTGAATATAAAATTTAATTTATATAAACTTAGTTATAAAATAGGATAAACTTTAAACTAAATCAATGTCCAAATCAACTGTCTTCTGTGAGAAAAAAGATTTTCACTATATATTTATATCGACTTATTGGAAGAAGCTTAAAATATAATTACTTAAGTATTTATTTTCCTAGACTGAACACAAACATTTTCGGAAGTTTCTTTGTTACTTTAAAAATAAAGTGTTTCCTCTAATTGAACCGGTCTGTTTTATTAAGCGAATTTTTGAACTTCAATATTTGTTTTAACTTTATTCTAAATGATTATCGGTTTTGATTTGTGTTTTAAAGATTTTCAGAAATATCCTCTTAAATAATATAATATTTTAAGGCTTTAAAACTCGATTAATTACAATATTGATTAAGTTAAATACATTTTTGTGTGTTTATGGTCAATTGATATAAAATTTCAGTGCTTATTTCAAGTGTCAAGAAGTAATTCGAATTAATATTTTTTAACAAAATATACATTATTTGTCTACTTAAAACACGTTTTATTTGATCGTATTTTGTGTTTTCATAATAAGGTTAAACATAAGCATCAATTCAGTGTCGAATACTTGGGAAACAATATCGAAATAACCATATTATAACTTCTTCATTTTTTAACCCTCCTGGGGACAAGGAAATCGTTTTTCATAATTATCAAAATAACCATTTAATTTCTTAAAGAAGTGCAAAGGTTGAAGTCCTGCCGGCCCTCCCTCCCAATCCAGGAGTGAACTAGTAATATGAATTAATATTAATATTTTTTATAATATAAATTGCAAATGAAAACATTGGGAAATCACACAGATACGTGGATTATATTTTCACTAAAATAATAGTGTAATTAGTGAAAGTTATTATGTGAAATAAAGAAAGGAGACAGTGAACTCCAGGAAATAAATTACATCAGTCAAATCATAGTAGTAAAACAATTAAAATAGTGAGCACTTTCTTCCAGTTTGTTTGCATTGTTCAATTGTTTGCATCACATTACGTTCAAATAATGTACCAAAAATAAGGTAGCAGTTATGATCACCTTCCTCACATAGTTTGGACTCTGTTATATCGTATAAATTAATATTTGAATTGAACCAAATGTATGATTTATCAATAATAACCTCGTTTTATAAGTATCTTCATTGTACGGGTAAATATGTTATGGCTATTGAACGTATATATCATAAGTACTCGTGGAATCTACAATTTAATCGTTTTTAAATATATGAGAATTTGTAGAAGAACGCGCATGCTGCAGAGTGAATATTTTTGGATCCATTAAATATAAATAAGTTTTACTCATCTAATATTTCCAATAAACCTGAGACATGGTTTTGTGGGTTAAATCTTGGTTGTATATTAACCTAAAATTAAAACTTTTATGTCGCTATTTTTTAACATATGTTTGCACTATTTCACCCCTGTTTCGTGCCCTAACGTTTTCGTTAGAATGCGCCCTTTTAAAGTGCTGTTGTATTAAGGGGGTGCATACACTCACACATAGAACACTGTGCTACGTCCATGTTGCAATGCTCGTCAAACTGCAAACCCAATTTCATTTAAATCATTATACAAGTCACAAGAAAATAAATTAACCATAATTGTTACTTCTTACAATAAATCTACATTTTAGAGAGAACGGAAATTTGAACGGGAGCTCATTTGCACTATTTTTTCCTACATTCATATGTTAATATATGTAGTTGGAACAAGCAAATAATAAACCTGACATTACTTTTCGAATACACCTCAAATATATAAATAAGGCTCAAAAACGGTTCAAGAATCACTCAAAACTATAACTATTATTTATGAAATTTCATGAAAAGGAACAGTGTTGCTTACAATTTAATATTTTCTGCCCTTATTTTAGAATTTTCGTTATTTTTTTGTTGTTTTTGCTATGTTTAATTTAACTGCCAAAAATTTAAGCTTTCTTCAATATAAAACTCGAGGTAATTCTAGTTCTTTTTTCCTATCGTTAGCAATTTATAAGGTTTGCAGTTTTCGCAACACTTTAATTGCAGAAGCAAGCTACAATTGAAGAACTTATTAATATTGATGCTTTCTACTTATATTGAACATGAGAAAACAATTCAATATTCTTTATTCTGAGATAACTTATAAAATAGTGACTATAATATTGCCTTTCATTATTTTTCATACATAGCATCACTCCATTTCCTTGTCAGGGTAGGTAGAGAGGATATAACGCCAGACTTTCCTTTCTCAACAATATTTCGCCTCTTCTACATCCATACACGTTTTCATAAAACTCCTATGATTTTTCTTACTTTACGCGGTTTTTTCTTTGAACATATCATTAACTTGATCCATCCATACTTTCGTTGGACTTCTTCTAACAAGCCTTCTATTCACATTTGCAATATATACTTGTTTTGTTAGTATTTCTTCATTAAATTGCCCTTCATGATCAAACCATCTCAGAGGGATCTTCGTCAGCTTACTCTTTAAGAGTATATGAAATATGCAGAAAATCGATCATATTCATAAGAAAGGAATTATTACGAGCCAATGTTTTGGAACCCTGACCCTCTGTGATGGGAGGCAGTAAATTATTAAGGCCCCTTGTTTGAGTGTCATTTCTGGGCTTATCTCCAGGACGCATTTGGTTCCGCCATGCAAACGAGGCAAATATTCACTCCATTGGAATTTAATTCCAGGAAAAGTCGTTACCTTGAAAAAAAAATTATGTTCTTTTTTACATTTTAGATATACTTTATACTACCCACATGTAAATGTTTTGAATAAAATCTTGAACTGTGTTTAGTTTTATTTTTCTTAATTGATCGTTTCTTATTTAGTTATGCATTCAAACACTGAGAAAAGGCTCTCATTTACAAGTCACACAACAGTGTAGACTTGTAAAAATGATGTAGATCTTCCTTTTAATTACGTATAAGTATTTAAAAGCGCCATTCCTTTGATATCCAAAGGCAAAGTGAAAAATTAGAACATGCTCCCATTGTCTTGTTTTGTCATTGAAAAAACTCCGTACAGGAATTTCAAACAACACATGTTAGTAAGAAGGTAACCTGTGATTACCAAGACTTATTTTACTCAGAGAGAAAATAAAAGATTTTTTATGTAATATTAAAATTAATGGATGTGAAATGGCGATGGACTTGATATGTTGAATATATGAAAGGCCATAAATGAACTATGAAGTGAACCAATAAAATTCACAAGTTTGGCCGCCTGAGTGGCGTACCCAATACAGAAATAATTGGGGAATACTGACAACGACCTTCACTCTTGGAGCAGACAATGGCTGATGGAATTGGTTTTATGCATATATATATAGTAGTATGTGACTTCAGTGGCATAGTTGGTAAGATGCATTACTTATTTTCGGTAGTTTTGGATTCGATTCCCGATAGTACCAATAAAGACATCCAGTTTGATTAAGTTAGTCTGATAACACTACTTAAGTTAAAGAGTTAGCCTTCGTGCGATGACGAACTCTGAGTTATGTACCTACTACAGTGGTTTTCAACCCAAAGGCTCGATTTACTGGGTTGAAGAAAATCTTGCCTCCCAGCCACGCTTTTCAAAATGTCCGAATCACCAATCTGATTTTATTTAAGGGAACCATCGAATGAATACATGAATTAAAAAAATGAATTGCGTCGATTACTGTATACAAAAATGTTGATCAGTTTTAATTAATGGTAGACCGCAACTTTTCAATGAATTACATTAATCAAACCGAATATTGAAATACCCACAAATAATCACGCGCAATTTTATACAAGTGGAGGCTTTAATATTTAAATAACCAAATTCCTTTATTAATTTCTGTTTCGAAACGCTTCATCATCGTAAAGTTGGGGAGGGATATTAGTAAGAATGACTTGGAAGTTTTTGTTTCACGTTCTCTGTGGATTGGAAGAAGGGTTCAAAATGAAAAGTTGGAGCAATAAGTCACTTAATATCCTCGTGGCCCCACGCTGAAGGGTAATGGAGGTCCTTGTCAGATATTGAACGTTGAATTGAGAAGATTTTGTTTCGCTATTATTCCACTTGAAATTTATTTGATGATTTAGTTTTCTGAGATATTCAGGGAAATTTATTAAAATCACTTAATAAACAAGTACTGATCACTTCATGAAAAATAAATAAACAATATCATAGGTTATCTCTCGTGATCGAGCATGATTATGTGAATGTAAAACGCTTGTGCATGTATTGGTTTATTGTATGCAAGCTGCTGCACTTCAGCAAGCATACAGTCTTGAAGGCCAAACCCAAAGTTTTGATGGCGAGGAGATCAAACTTCCATGACTATCAGCAGGTTTAATCTACTGCGATCTTTTGTTTGGCAGAATTTTATATAGTTATATTTTTGTGTCGATTAAAAGCGCTATAAGCAAAATGTGTACATTTTCATCATAACCCATGTTCCTTTTGGGATAGACAGAAAGTGATAAATTAAAATTTTTTATTTATCAGTTTTTATTGAAACATTTTCAAGGAGTTAAATATAATCCAACGTGCTTATTTACCAAATGAACAATATTTAAAAAATAGCTCGAGCTAAATTACTTGAAAAAAATTAACAAAGTAAGAAATAATTGAAATTTAAGAGTATGAGTATATGAGAAAACCTTTGAACACAGATCACCTGTGTAAGAAACTAATGTGGGATATTAAGTCATCATCATCACCACAATCACAACATGTCTATATTGGGATAGGCAGATATAACAGATATCCACTACATTCTATCTTGGTTCACATCTTTTGTCTCTGCTACGTCCATAAACCTCCTAATTCATACTTTCGTCACTCCACGTTTTTATAGGTACTTTCATACTTCTCGTTTCTTTTATAATACTTGTATAATTATATTTATAAATCTTCATCATTCATTCTTTCTACGTGGCCGAACCGAACCACTTTTTTTACGCTTAAGCAATGCACTCATTTTACCGCATGTATCTTATTTTTTTTTAGCTACGTCCAAGTTTAGCTTGCACATCATAATGAAGGAACTAAGATTACACTATGAGCAGCCTGCTTTACTTCTCTTGAAATGCTCCTGCCCGTTTTATATAGCTTTAGCCAAAATTTACGTAGCTCGATACATTTGGCTTAGTCCCCACATGAATATGAGTGTGCTCACGAATTTATTTATATATTTTTAGAAAACAAGATCAAAGCCCTTTTAAAAAATAATATGGCCCATAATCTCTGAAATAGAAGACGGCGTCTTACCAACTATGTCATGGAGGTTCTCTATAAGGATGAATGTCTATTACTCGTGACGAATATAATAGAATACAAAGTAGATATCAGGGTGCTTGGCGTTGGTGCCACCGGAGATGACTACACTAAGCCAATATAATAGAATACAAAGTAGATATCAGGGTGCTTAGCGTTGGTGCCACCGGAGATGACTACACTAAGCCAATATAATAGAATACAAATAGATATCAGGGTGCTTGGCGTTGGTGCCACCGGAGATGACTACACTAAGCCAATATAATAGAATACAAAGTAGATATCAGGGTGCTTGGCGTTGGTGCCACCGGAGATGACTACACTAAGCCAATATAATAGAATACAAAGTAGATATCAGGGTGCTTGGCGTTGGTGCCACCGGAGATGACTACACTAAGCCAATATAATAGAATACAAAGTAGATATCAGGGTGCTTGGCGTTGGTGCCACCGGAGATGACTACACTAAGCCAATTCGCATAGATATATCCTGTTGCATATATGGCAAAGAGCTTCAGTACTTGCAACTGATAACTCTTTTCGTTGATAACTAGTAACAGTTCTACGTCATTTGACTCTATCTGCTGCTGTTTGCTCCTAATTGTGCTGAGCATTAATGTTTTTCAGCGTCTCACGCAGTACGTCCATATATATCTTGCATTGGCCACCGTGTTAACGTCTGCCTTCCGTTAGCTAAACAAAGAGAATATTTCCTGAAATTTAGTATAAACTACCGTTTTGATTTTCAGTGTTAGATTGGGATTTTCAAACACTTGTCCACGAAGAGCTCAAAACGCCCGGAAAGTTACGCGTAATCTATTCCGAATCTCGTCATCTATGATTTCTTTGTAATTCACAATGTTGCCCAAGTAATTAAAATGCCGCACTGATTCTCTGTATAAAAAATAGGTTGTTGGTAATTTTTCACAAAAGCTAAATCCTGCCAAATGAATAATGTGCTGTTCAGCCCGATTCCGCTTCGTTAACCCCTAAAGCGACAACTCTTCACGTATCTCCCTCAAAATCTATTTTTTATCATGATTAAATGAGCGTTAAGAGAGATAATCAATATCTTTCCAATTTTAACCCTCCTCCATATCGGTCCATTATATCACGAGTGTCAGGATAACATCTGTTGCAGGATGCGAGTATTTGAAAATATTTCGCTTCTCATTTTTCTTAATAATAAAGATCAAGCACTTATTTTTTGACGTGTTGCGTCCGATTTTTCTACATCCTTGAGTAAATAATGATAGATGTGGAGCCGACCCTTGCAATAAAGCAGAAAATTTATGACTATGGGTGATATTTAAAAGAAAAAAACGTAACGAGGACATCCAAGAGGACCAAATGATGCACGAAAAAATGAAGAAAATCAAATTAGTGATCCACTTGTTCTATAATTTAGCTGTTAAATTATCATTCATTTTTTATCTTAGATACTGAGATACACACAAATTTAGCTGTTAAATTATCATTCATTTTTTATCTTAGATACTGAGATACACACAAATTTAGCTGTTAAATTATCATTCATTTTTTATCTTGGATACTGAGAGATACACACAAATTTAGCTGTTAAATTATCATTAATTTTTTATCTTGGATACTGAGATACACACAAATTTAGCTGTTAAATTATCATTCATTTTTTATCTTAGATACTGAGATACACACAAATTTAGCTGTTAAATTATCATTCATTTTTTATCTTGGATACTGAGATACACACAAAAATAAAATTCTGAACTGTCCCACTACTCTTGCATATCTCGCAAAAAATTCTACCGTCTATTTGAACCTGGACTTGCCATCCTCATCAATAGAAATACACACCTTTCCCCGAAACCAATACATCAGTGTTTCTTAATATTTTTATGACCCAGATTAAAGGATTACTTTTAGTTTCGAGACCTAAGTGAAAACGAATAAAATAACACACACAAATAAAAATAACAATGCTAAATACAACCGCTACTTGAGATACGCGTTGTCTCATAATGATTTAAGAATAATTTTGTACGAGTACATAATTTGTAACACTTCGAATGAAAGTATGCAAAAAATATAAAAATATTGTTGAAAAATTTTCGGGTCCCGATCTAAATACCAACAATTTTGGGTCAGAGACCCATAAGTTAAGAAACTATGTGTTATGCACCTTTTATCGGGTTATATCAACAGGCTAATAGTATTAATAATAGGTTAATCCATATATCGTCGTTTAGAGAGTCAACTCTCCTCAAGGTCAAGGGCGATCTAACTCGGGAGTAAAACACATTATTATTGACAAATAAAACTATCACAAAATAAATAAATATATGTTGAGTGTAAGGATAAGAAGGCAGGGGGTGTTCATATATTCAAAATGACATATTTGGTAAGAAAACTTAGCAAGGGAAGACGAACTTCAAAGAAACTGTGTAGTTATTTTAAATATGATAATAACACATTCGGCTTAAGGTGTAGTGATTGTGTATAGTGTTCATATATAATTACAATAATATATTTTGGTAAGGCGTTCCAAAAAAGATTGTCTTCAAATGCATCCTAAAGCTGCGCATACCAACTAACTTAATTTCATTTAAAAAGCAAAAACAAAAATTTGCATTTTGTATACTGGCGTATTTTTGCGTATCGGAAAAATAATTAAAATAATGTCATATAACAAACCAGGATGTCTAGTGTAGTCTGAGCACGTTATTTTCAGCACTCCTTCAAATCAGATTGACCTCAATTTCCATAAAACGCCTCTGAGAATTTGAATTGTAAAGAAAAAAACTAAAAGAGCTAAGAAGGTGCCCTCAAAAGAAGTAACCTAAAATATATTTTTCTACCGTTGGTACACGTATTTGAAAAGCTCGACGGAAGGTATTTGTTGGATATAAAACGACACGAGTTAGGGGTATGCATAGATTGAAAATAATAAATGTAATAAATATTGGAATTCTCTTTATCGTGTCTTGATATGAACATAAATGGAAAAGTGATATGAGTATAAAAATGTAATTTTGTCTTACTCGTAATATAAAATCAATTAAGCTGATTTCGAAAAAAAGTAATAACTAATTGCTAAGATGATATAATTTTCGCCACGCGCAACATAAATTATGTTAGCTTGCATAGTCATTTACGATGGCACCAACGTCAAGTACCCTGATCTTCGCTTTGTCTTGTGCCTTCTATTATACTTGTCACATATAATATGCATTCATTCATATATAGAACCTCCGCGGCCTAGTTGTTAAGACTATTGTCTTTCAACTCGGAGATGATGGGGTCTATTATTTTTTTAAAGGACTTAGATCTGGTTTTTAAAGAAGTATATAAAAATCCTTGAGCATTGTCTTAACACCCATGAGGGGCCTGACCCAAATACTCGTACGTCGAACAATATAAAATTTTATCCAAAGCTGTATAAAACCAACCGGAGCATTTCATGAAAGCCTTTAAGTTTAACTTGCAACCTTCGAATTAATAAAAAATATGTAACAAGGGGCTTATTGACAAGAGGAGAGTGAGGAGTGAGGAACTTTTGCGGGTTACAAAGGTATGTGACTGAAATACTGATGCGAATATAAAGTGTGATGAGAAATTGTTGGATATGATTTTAATCCGGTTATTGAAATTGTGATGCAGTCGGAATTGTTGGTGTGAATGCTTGAATTTAAAGTGTTATATAAGGTTGTGAATGTTTTAGTATTTAGAACAAATGTATGACATTTGTGATAAAGAAATGAGACCATTTCTTCACAAGCCTTCCCTAGTGAAGCGGTTCTCTATATCCACAAAATAAAGGGGTTTCAGCATTGTTATGCACTTGTAATTTACAGTTCGTCTTTACAATACTCGTATAACCAAAATTAAAATATTGTATTGTGGGTAGTGCTAATAATAAAATTCAATGATTTCACATCATATTAAAAAAAGTTAAAGATGTTTTCAAATACTTATTTTCATTATAACCTTCATAAATACATATCATTACGCCGTGTCCCTTGCGAGGTAAGCAGTGAGTACAGATCTACAAACTTTTCTATTCAAGCACACAACTCTCGCCTCCTGTTAATTCATACAACTCGTCATGCACAATCTTCTATTATTCATAAATGAAGACTAAGGAATATAAGGGTGATAGAGTATTGGGAGTAATGCAATATCTTTTCGATTATCTCTTGAAGTGAATAAGGATGATGCACATTTGATAGCTCTTACAATTTTTGTCACAGTTAGAAGCAGATTCACCCCGAGTGTGATATGTAAAATGTGGTGTGTTGGTATACAAAGCTGTATCTAATCTAATCGCCCAATCGAAAAGGACATTCGTGATCTAAAAACAGCGGAGTTGTTCGCGAAGATATGAAGGACAATTGAGATTATTAAATACGAAAAATAATGTCCACTGAACGTAAAGATTTGTCATCTGACATATATTTAAAACTTTAATGTCTCTCATGATATTCTGTTCATGTATTCGGCGATTATCTTTATAACTAGGAATACGAAATAAAATAAGGTATTTAAATGCTGTGCAAAATATTTCACCCATGGGGTAAACAAAACAAATCTTTGGAGGTCTATACTCGATATTATTCATCCAATAACATATTCAAGTTTTAATTTATGCCTGAACTTAAGAGTTGAAATATTTAATATATTCAATCCGTTGTTTTTTATGAGCGAATAGTTCACATTTAATGATCAAATCGGAATACCGTGGCCCCTCGTGAAACTTGCAAGATTCCTTTTGTTCTGGATGAATAGAAAACTCTCAAAAGTTGGAAGCGTAAGGAAAGTTGATTTATCAAGGTAATTTATGTACCAACCCATGGCATCCAACGTAAGCTAACCATGCGAACTTGGCAGATTTATAGAGCGAGACATTTCAAAAATTTATACCAGTTCCACGAGACCTTTGTAAAGTGCGAACTGGATTAAGACTGAGACGTTTGATGTTGAATGTAATGTTTTTTCTTCTCGTTAAATAAGTACGGCTTTATTTGGACATTTAAGTAACGTAGTAAAATTTAAGGCTTTCAGTTTGAAAGGTCTTTTTAGAATCTAAGTTAAGACGATTACTAAGAAAATCTTTAAAAAAAGCTTTGCATGAAATTAAGAGAAATATTTTTAATTTATGTACTTTTAAAATGTTATGTCGACATAATATTTTTTAAAGTATACCAGATTTACTAAAAGTTGTATTAACTCTCCATTGATCGCACTGAATGCTTATATTATTTTTATGATAAATAATTTTTTTTACAAAATAATATACGAGTACATATAGCGTTGTCGTTGCGGAGCCTCGTAGTAAAGGATCCCCTCGCCATTTTATTTATTTTTTTATTTACACATGACATCTATAAATGCACAAAAACTATAAATGCACAAAAAACAACAGGTAATTTAATTTGAATGCACAATTTTAATGGATCTGGATTTGTTTCCTTTCATTTGTCGTGTCCCCAGTAAACTAGGCTTTTGCCTGTATCTCACTGAGGAGAACATTCATTTAGTTGGTAAGTGAAGCTGTGCCATGGAGTTTTTTCCTCTTTTAAGTGAGTAAACCGCTGCACACCAGCAAACTCACCGGCCACATCGCTCTACTGGATCCGATGGCAAACCTAAATTGAGACGATCGGAGCACACTGGCATGCTTTTTCTTCCTTTTTTTGAAAGATTATCTATGACCGAAGTAATAAGTAGAATACGAAACGGAAAAAAATGCTTACGTCATTCGAGGGGAGTAAAACAGCTCGAGGTTTGAACCGGAGACCTACCGCACGGAGGTCTAGTGCGTTACCACGTGGCCATGCACCTCGACACGCATACATATACATACATGTTTACATAAATTGTGACACAAGTCGAGTGTTATGGTTGGAAAATGGTGGCTTCGGCTATTCGATTAGGTACTTCCCCGCATCTGCATATGTTCAGAAAAATATATTTGTTAAGAAAACTGTAGAAAACTTAACAAGGGAAGACGATTTAAAGAACCCTTTGTAAATATTACAATATGTGATAGTAACACATTCAACTTAAGGTGTAGTGTAGTGTTCACATAACAATATAACATCAAAACTTTGACAAGATCTCCTTTAAAGTGTTGTCTTTAAGTGCTTCCTAAAGCTACACATGCCACCCATATCTCTAACACTAAGAGGAAGACTATTCCATGCAACAGGATCAGCAACTGCAAACGCTCTATAATAATACTCGGCCCTATCGGACTGATTTGAAAGAACCAATTTATTAGATGAAGAAGAAATCGATCTTAAAGTTCTGTTTTTTTTCCGAAAGAACATCTCTCAGACACAGATTCAAAAGATACAATGAAGAAATCCCATTAAGGTACTTGAATATAAAGATAAAAATTGAAATCAATCCGTTCGCGACAGTTAATCCAGTGTAGTGTAGACTTTTCTAAATTGACTAATATGACAATATTTATGACTACCATATATCAGCTAAGCAGCTACATTGAAATGAAACTGGAGTCTTGAAATTTGTAAAAATCATAATATTGTGTTGTATAGCACTCATAAAGTCATCGCATAGAGTACAACCTGGCGGGTTTATTGGACCATCCAGAAAGACGTTAAAGAGACATTAAGTGAAAACCAGACTGGAACCCTTTTCCAAATAAATTGGGTTACAAAAACCCGTCAACCCCGGTTCGGAAGACAAACATCTTGCCATCTAGGTCACGGAGGTTATTCATTTACTTATTGCTTTTTTTTCTGCGTAAATCAATCTTTAAAGAAAAATGTTAGACACTCGACCCTGTATAATCCAAATCGCCTGTGAATGATTGAAGGCTCTTTTAAAATACGTTTATCGTAATTCGGGTCATAAAATATGATCGGCTTTTTGAGGTGACGAAGTGTTATGATTGTTTAGTGGCCTTTGTGTACACTGACCGCTCATTTGATGGCCAATGGTCTACAAAAGTTTGACAAACCCTGTCGTAAAATATGTTTGCACTGACGTTAACAGCGAGGATACGGCTCGGTCAACCCAAAACTTTGTTTGACCCTGCTTTAATTTTCATTTGAAATGTTTTATTTTTGATGCGAGACCTTTGAAATTATCTGGATTAATATTTACAACGTAAATTTTAACGTATTTGATTATCACTTGATTTAATTAGCGTAAGCAAACAAATCGCCAACCTTTTACCTTTTTTACAACTTTATTTTGAGTTCAACACTTATGATGAATCATTATTAATATTAGATCATTTATCTTATTTTTTTTCAAAAGATTAAAAAAAACTTTTATACACATAACTTTCAGAATTAAGCCAGAATTCTAGACGTTTTTCTGTCATGACGTCGATTACTGGTGAATCCCGAACAGATTTTTGGTTTCAGATCTCCTTTTATTTGAATTCATTGTTATTATGGCGATTGATAGCTGTCTAATATTAATTCTAAGAGCCCTGCAATTATTCGGTGTCTGTTGGTTTGAATAATATACTAGGCGTATCCAGAAAGTAAGTGTACTGAGGCTCTCACGACCGGATGGATTTTATTTTCGACATGTTGGCTACACTTCCGTGTAGCCTGACCCTTCCCCTCCGCAACGAGACCGGTTCGAGGTCAGTACGTTGAGAAGTGTCGACGCGACAACACGTTTCGTGAAAAATGTCAATCCAATCTCCCGCCAAGTGCGAAATAAATAATGCCGGGCAAGAGTTTTTGAGGCGCTGCAAACTCCGTGGAGATGAATTTCTCCGCTCCATCGTTACTGGAGATGAAACTTGGGTTGCACACTACACGCCTGAAACCAAAAGGCAGTCTCAACAGTGGCGTCACACCTCTTCACCCTCCACCAAAAAGTTCAAAACCACAATTTCAGCCAAGAAAATCATGGCATCCGTGTTTTGGGACTATCAAGGCATAATTTTAATTGAATATATGCCTCAAGGGGAGACCATCAACTCTGCAAGATACTGTGAGACCCTAAAAAAATTGCGGAGGGTGATTCAGAACAAGAGAAGAGGCATGCTGACAAAGGGAGTCTGCCTGCTGCACGACAATGCCAGACCACACACGGCCAACGCCACGAAGGAACTGCTCGCCTCGTTTAAATGGGATGTCCTGTACCATCCCGCGTATTCCCCTGACCTAGCACCTTCAGATTACTGTCTCTTTACCTCCCTGAAGCTGCACATGGGTGGAAAAAGGTTTTCAACCGACGAGGAGGTAAAGGAGGAGGTGGAGAAGTGGACGGAGGGGTTGGCGGGAAACTACTTCGAGGAAGGCATCAAAAAGTTGATACCCCGCTTCACCACCTGCATTGAGAGGAATGGCGACTATGTCGAAAAATGGCTTACATATGTACTACGGTAACCACGTAATTTTTTTGTTTAAATAAAAAAAATTGTAACCTACAAAAATTCACTACACTTACTTTCTGGATATGCCTCGTATGTTAATTTGTTACTAACATATTATAGTGACATACACGAACCAGAAGTTCGTTAGTCTTACTATTCATATGATCAACTAACGACTTCTTACGAAGATATGTGATGTCTTCCATGGCCTAGTTAGGAAGACACTTGACTTCCATCAGGGTGTTTCGGGTTCAATTCCCAATGAGACTAAACAAATGTAAAGTTTACCCGTTTGGTAAAAGAGTTCGTCTGGTAATAGTACTTACAGGCTCTAGACCTGTAGAGTATTGTTGCCCCTTCACGTTAGTAGTATCGCTACACGTTCAATGATGAACCACGAGTTCGAACCCGAATAACCAATTATCACACGATTGAATAAAATGGAAATACTGAACAAAATACATCTTTTCTGGGAATGTCCTTGTTTAACACTTCCATTATTATTCCGTCAAAGGCTTGTCTTAATCATAATCATACGTGAAAATTTTCTTCAACCATCCAGAAATATGTTAAATTATTTATTTAAAAACCAAACAAACACCTATTTTTTTTCGTAATATCGGGTATTGCTCTTAGATGGGTTGGAAAAAAGCGCTCTATAATGAAGACTTGGCACTTAGTAGCTAGCTGCCGTATATGAATGTTTAGAAAGTTCTTTCAATATTAAGGTAACCGATCAATTGAATAGCGTTTGATAAATTTCTGGCGACGGGTGTTACTCTATCAAATACAATTTATAATAAACATTATTTATTTGTTTAAAATTTCATACAAATATATTATTTTTACTTAGGCTCCAGTATTACCAACAATGGAAGATACGAAGCTGAGGTGAAAAGAAGAACTGGAATGGCAAATAATGCGATGCCACAGCTGGAAAGGATATGGAAGAGCAGAACTATCACAATCACAACAAAAATGCGCCTAGTTAAGTCAATCATATTCGCAATATACACGTATGTCGCGGAGACTTGGACTCTGAGAGCAAACGATTGACGTAGAATAAATGAATTTGAAATATGATGCTGGAGAAGGATGTAACGAATTCCATGGACGAGCTACGCTTCTATTCTCAAAGAACTGAGAATCATCGATAGATTGTCGACAATATGCCTTCGACGAGTCCTCCGTTTCTTTGGGCACATTGCTTGTGGTCAAGGAGGCAGTTTAAAGAGATTTGTAGTTATTGGAGGCGTGCAAAGACGACGTACAAGAGGAAGAATCCCAATGCGTTGGACTGACCAAGTGACAGACGCAATTGGACTACCCTGAACAACTACCCTTCGAACCACGGAGTGCGGGGATGGATGGAGAGGAGTCGTCAGAGGCTATCATGCGAGTACAATGCTCAATTATGAGCTACACGACAGGATGGACATTTTACCATATAGCATTTTATTTCAATCAACCAGCTTTTATTTCATAATGAATATCGATATCCATGACCCTGTCTTAAATTTAGTAAAGGAAAAAAATAAAACATAAAATAAATCTCAAGGAAAATTATAATTAACTTGCGAATTTTATAAGAGTGAAAGACAAAGATTATATTCAAATAAATAATGCTACTTTAGTTCTTTCTTAAATATCGATAAGGATGAACCACGTTCGACTGAGGTCATTCCAAAATTGAACTGAGTGAATCGCAAAAAATATTTAGTAGAATGATCATTAGGATAATACCTTCATATAATCGATCTAACATACAACATCGTTAGTCAATACAACCTTAATGAAAATTATTTATCATCTCAAGTGTATTAATTTATTTATTAATGAATAATATATTTTTAACGAGGTAATATAACCACTGTTGACTTAGAAAACTATATTTTCTAATCCAATTTCATAAACACATCTGGTGCACCCCTCTGCGAATGCAATTCGTTCTCTTTCCGCGTTTAACATTAAAAATTAATGATTGCTTGCGCTAAGCAATATCGTATAAATCACCCCTTTATAAATAGACCGACTTAAACGTATTTTGCGAACTTTTATAACTTTTCCAAGTTTTAATGTTTAAATTATAGGAGTTTTAACCCCAACCCACTCGGGGAATAAACTAAACATTTTCCTTCTATTGATAAGACTTTCAGTCTTTAATTTGATAATTCCCTTTTTTAGAATACAATGTTTTATCTTATAATACCTTGGATGGATTTTTGTAAAGATTATAAAGTAGAGAAATATTCTAAAAGGCGTGTTGCTGCAGCAAACGAGGTCGTCGATGGTGCACTTAGAACTATCAATAAATCAATAGCAAAATCTTAATAAATGATTATGTACAATTGTGTTCTAGTGTCAGCCTTGATATCTGGAAACAAAACCTGGGCACTGAAAAGGAATAATCGTTGGAGAATAAATGGCTGCTTTGCGTAGAATATTTGGTATTAAAATGTTTGATAGTGTTCGAAATGGTCGCATAAAGAATATCTAATTGTCAGAGAAGAATGTTTTATGTAGAATTAATAAAGGGATATCGAGATGGTTTAGCCACATTTAAAAAAGAAGACTTTTTAAACATATGCTCGAGTTAAATGCAGAGCAAGAAACAGGTAGACCAAGGAATAAATATATATGTAATGCCTTTTTTCGTCATGTTACACTTTTTTAGCAAAAAAATCTTAATATTATACAAATGCAAAGTCATCTTTTAAAGTGAAATGAAATTAAAATATAAGTTCTGGTTATGTTAAAAAGAAATATTGCATCACACTACATTACAACAATCTGGCGGGTATAATACCATGCGCAAATCTCTTTAAAAAACCAAATAGATGTTACAGAGGTCATAAGTGAAAACCAGGCTGGAACCCTTTTAAAAAAGTCGGGTACTAACGGGAATCAAACCCGTAACCACTGGGTTGGAAGAGCATGCATCTTAACATTAACAAGCATCTTAACAACTACGCCATGGACCTTGATCCTGATGGAACATACGTTGTTCATGTTTGAAATCTTTAAACATGTATTTATTCAGACATTCGTTCTGTAATTTAACCATTTTACTTATAAACTAAAATTATAATTTAAAAACCTGTTTTTGGTTAATATGAATCAGGCTAGACAAATGTTACCCTCATACAAATCATATTATTGTCTCTATCGAGGGGAGCATATTTCCTGTTCCTTCGACAGAATTTGTTTATTAGGAATAAGCAGTAAACGATCTAGATACATTTTATGACATATGATGCTAAGAATTAGTTAAAAGAAACAAAATTTGTCTAAAAACTGATGTCAATGAAAGGCAAAAAATATTGTATTTTTGGACCATGTCTGCCTTTAGTTTCGCTGGTATATTTACAAGAGTTATATATAAAGTATATAAAGAAAGCACAAAAAGTAGGTTGGTCAGCCTATTCATTAGTTAATTATTTGTGTAAATTTTAGCTAGATAAAAACAACGGAATCTTTGTTGCCACGTAGGCCTGGAGGCGGGATACGTAACTACAAATTTAAATCACCTCAGATTTATAAAAGATGTGGTGAAAAACAGAGTTGACTTTTTATAGTCATAATCTTAATAAATTATTTTCAATATTTCATCCAACTCACTAAGGAGATTTATCTACTTCAAGCGCTACAATATAATGAAGGTATACCTTTTTATTCCGTGCCATCACGTTCGCTAGATATTCGTCATCGCGGCGAGCTAGGGGAGTCCCCTCTCCCATTT
Organism: Odontocerum albicorne; assembly: GCA_949825065.1. Lineage (NCBI taxonomy): Eukaryota > Metazoa > Arthropoda > Insecta > Trichoptera > Odontoceridae > Odontocerum > Odontocerum albicorne. The sequence goes on along the minus strand of OX463847.1, from coordinate 20,860,218 downwards.
TTGTGCGAGCCACCTCCCTTCTCCCCGGTACTCCACCTCCATTCCGCCCCCGGTCATTACCGCCCGCTGCCCCTTGCCCGCCAAAACGAATTACCCCCTCGGAATGTACCCCCTATAGTTCTACCCTCGCCCTAGAGGGACTTGGAAATGCTCTACACTCACTACCTAGAAACAGAACCTAGTAAGGGCTACATTTCTTTTAAGCGCAATAACGAGTTTATTATCATAAAATAATACTAGTTCATCCGTTGTGTTTGGACAATTTGCGATTAATAATTTTTGTATTTTTTCCCTGAACGCTGGAATATTCAAAATATTATACATTATATTACTAGTAAAAATATGTTCATTTAAGATCTACTGACCTATTTTGTGGAATTTATTCAATTAACACAGACATATAATAATGATAGTATTATTATTGTATTGTATAATATTACATATCAGTTGTGTATGGTACAATGTGACCGGTTTATTGTCATGAGACTTATATTTCAATTAAACAGAAATACGTTTAAGAAGCGCTAAGTAAAAACCAGACTGGAATCTTTTTAACAATAAATTATGCCTCGAATTGATCTCGTTGGAAGATAGGAGTCATACCAATTAGGCCACGAATTTCGTCATTTTTATAAATCCTTGATTCCAATCGGTGTTTAGGGATGTATGTTATAATAACAAAAACAACATAAACCATAAATGCATATAATAAAAAGAAAGATATATAAAATTTTAAGTTTTAATAATATATAAACATTCGAATGAAAAAACAATTACAATTTGATACTTATCCACAAAGTTACATATTTACTTTGCGACATTTGCGCCAGTGACTAAATAGGTGAGTCTGTACATAATAATGTGATCCAGAGAGCAACCTTTATTCTACTTAGATAAATGTTATTCGATATCTTAACAGTGCAGCAAATGAGTGTACTTTTGCCTCAGCGAACACTTTGGAAGCACTGGAGTATAGAGGTTTTCAGAAGAGTAGTTAAAACGTATTATTGTATGCCACATTAATTGTGTTCGTAGACAAGCCAAATAAAGAAGAATAAACACTTACAATGTGTTAATTCTTAAAAAACAAACTGTTTGAATTCCACTTTTTGACTTAAGTCTATCTCAATTTTTTTGGCACTTCCTAGCTTTTTTTTTATAAATTAAAAATAACATGCAACAGTTTTGAAGTACTAAATAGCTTATTGATATCATAATTTATCGCCAAACAGTATATATAACACATTATTTATTAAATATTTTTGTTTATAGTATACATAAATATAAGGGAAAATAATGTATCTTCCTAAAAAATATATTTAACACTCGATGCAAGGCGAGTTTTAAGCGTTTAGCTCAATCATATAGTACAATGAAAATAATTTCAGAGACCTTTTCACGAATTAAAAAAATATATCGGATAAAAATTCGTAACTTCTAGGTATACTCAAGATATTGAAAGTGACACTTACTTAGAATAGAACCGAACCCAAAAGAAGCAAGAAGATTGATGTTTCTCATGAAAGTTTTATCGTTTAGTTAAAGGTTCCTGGCAAATATAAAAAAGGGTCATTTAATAATTTTTCTTATTAAAAAAAATCAAGATATATCAAAGAGTTAGACAATTTGATAAGAAAAAAATTAAATGCATTGAAGGAATCTCTCAAATCCAGTTAACATTACAGTAAGGATTTCGATATAAAATATTTGATATTTATCTCATCCCTATTCCCATGAGAAGTATAATGGTTCAATTGACTGTCATCTGAGAGACAAACCTTGACATGACTGAAAAGATTTTGAACGGAATTTGATTTGATGAAAATGGGAGTAAACGGTCTCCAGGAGGGATTGTTATAGTTTTTACTAAAAAAATCTAAAGATTCATAAATAATATCAAAATCTCATTAAGTGTCCATGACGATAGGTAGAAATGGGAGACGTTTTTAATGATTTTAATTTGATTCGTACTTCTAAATCACTAGTCAAAAATATATGATTTTTTTTCAAGTTTTTTATTTCTAGTCATATTCTAGATTGGCAGTACGTTTATTAGATATTATTATGAATGCAACTGCAGCCACAGTGTCATACATAAATAAAAAGTATTCGTTAATCATATTAAATATATTAAAAAGCATTATTTGGTGTAAAATCCAATATACCAAGAATGTGTGGCAAGTATGAGGAAATCTATGACCGTGTGTTCTTCGGATACCCTTTATGCATTACGTGTTTTTTTACGCAAATTAAAATACGTGTTTCCTTGTCTAATCTTCTGTCTCTAAAATCATTTTAAATTTATTTACATTTTTTAATTTTTTTATTATTACCTGTAATTGCTCAATCAAAATTGTTTACAAATTGTATTATTATATAACACTTTCATTGAATACACTACAACCTGTAGGACTCATTGCCACATGACGACCGCCGTGATCTAGTTAGTAAGACACCTGTCTCCCAGCCCGGAGGTTGCTGGTTCAAATACCGCTGAAACACTGATTTTTTTAAAAAGGATTAGTCTGGTGTTAACTTAAGGGTTCTGTAACATATTTCTGGTTGGTTGGAAGAGATTGCCACATGACAATTATCCCTCCAGGTTGTACTCTTTACAACGAAAGTGTAATACAATCACTTACAATCAACCTAAAAGGTATTTAATAAGCCTTAAGAGAAAACTAGGTTGGATGCTTTTTTTATTTATTTAAGACCACCGGGAATCGAGCTCGCAATCGCCGGGTCGAAAAACAGTCGACATACCAACTAAGCCTTGAAGGTTGTTATATATATTATATATATGCTCCTATTTCATTTTTTTCTTTCTTCGTATTTGTCATTGGCACAAAACAATAGTAAAGGATGGATTATCAAAAATATGCATGTAGGGTTGAAACACTCGTGTAAACTTGATAAAATTTACACTCGTATACAATTTACACTAAAATTGCAAAAATAAGAACACGTAGTTTGCACTTAGTTTGATGGTTAAAATATTCAAAGATTAAAGTGGTACAATTTTTTTGTAAAGGTATTAGAAAGCTCACTTACGTTGTTATGAACGTGGAGTACTCCTCAGCAGCCGGTAGATTTTTGGGGTGTTTTTTTATATGCTCATATGAGACCAGCAACCTTGATTAACTTGATTAATTGATCAATATATCCACATGCTTTCTCCTGGAGAAGTCAATATTTTGAACGAGTACGTTTTTAATATTAGTCGCTAAATCATCGGGGAATGTGAAAACTCGATAAATCTTCTGACTTTATATTCCCCATATTTGTTGATAGTTTTGAACATTTTTTATTAAACATAAATAATATGATCTGTAATTCAATATGAAGACTTGAATTTCTTTGTAATAAGTGGTTCTGTGAATTCCGAGATCATCCAGTGTAAGTGAGAAAATTGTTTGAAAACTTATAAGATTTTTTTTTGTTAACGTTTCTTTTGATATGTTACAGCTGTCTCGAGAGGTTTAATATATATTCTAAAATAGCTGAACCTCGCAGTGTTTTATACATACAATAGTGTTACAACCTTCATTGCAATGTATTATGCTTTTATAGTATACCTGACAACTTGGCACGTTGATTTCTATATGAAAATCTCTTTCAACCAACCAAAAATATGGTAATGTGGCCTGAAGTAAAAACAAACCTAAACCCTTTAAAAAAAATTGGTACCTACAAGAATCGAATCTTCAACTTCCGGGCTGGAAGACAGGTGTTTTACCAACTAGGCCACGGAAGTATTCCTTTATCGGGCTTTGACCTCCCTTATTTTACACCTTCACGCATGTCCGTTTTCAGTGACAGGCATTAAATTCTCCACAGTTTCTAGGCATTGCTTTTAACATTGTTCTCTTAACGGTTGTGGTCTCCCGTCTCGTCTGCTCCCTCCAGGGTAACCAGCAAGAATAGTTTTGGAGTCCGTGTTTCCACTAACCTCTGGATATGTAAAATTTAATATTCATGAGAAGTCTTAGAGCCTGATAGAATTTAAAGAGTCTTTCATTGTTTCTCAATGTTCAGGCGTCTCCATTCTGGACCGGTCCAAATATTCCACATAAGTCAAACATTTTAAAAGTCTCCAAATTTCGAGTAATAAATATGTCAGAAATTTTCCATGTTTCACATTCATATGCAAACACGATTCGAATGATGGTTTTGTATAATGTATTTCCGTTAACACTCGGAGAATTCAATATTAATAGTTTTAAGAAGATGTACATATTCGCTACGGCAATTATTTTTTACTTCAACAGTTTCCTTATTGTCCATGCTGATATTAGAGCCCAGATACTCGTAGATGAAGTCCTCGACACTTGCATCATTAATTTGATTTAAATTTTATTAACCTTCAACCCAACATCCCCTGCGGCAGATTTCAAGTTTTAAAAAACTTCCTTATTAGCTACCAAGGATTTCTCTGTGATAATGAGATCATCAGCATGTTGGACTACTTAACAAGACTTACATTATATGTTATATTTGAATATTTGTCTACAGAAAACTTTTAAATGACATATTCTTGATTGAGGTTGAAGTGTATTGAGGCCAGCCCATTTCCTTGTTTTTTCCTTGCAATAGTGAACCTATCAGTCTGACTGCTATTTATTTTCACTTAACTATATATAGGTTGAATAAGTCTCAAGTTTATTGGTATGTCAAATCACAGTTTTTTTATGATCCACATAGTCATAGGCCTGTTCGAAATTCACAAATAGTTGAACAACAATAAATAATTGGTTCATACTCGACCTTATTCTTCTAAAACCTAGTTGATGTCCTCTTGTTTTTCTGCATAATACTCAAGCATTTCATCAAGGATGGTCTTCAGAGTTGAGAAGAAGAAAATTCCTACATTAAGTTTTCAACTTTCTCGTGTTAAGGGAAACGCGTACTAAGCTACCATTCTTCTGAGGTATATTTCACTGTCTAAATTATAGTAATAAGGTTGTGTAAAAATTATAGTAATAAGGTTAGTAAATATGCTGCTGCCTTTTATCGAAAAAAATATAGCACACTGTAATGTCGCTAAATGGTGCTTGTAAAAGCTACTGTGAAAACAAAATTATATAAATACATTGTTAATAGTATCGAAATGAGCTTGTCTAAAATAATTCAAATATGTTTTAAAAAATGGATTAGGAAATTTCTAAAAATAAGAAATTGATAGAAATATAAAATTTAGCATTGGACTTCATCAAATTCTGCCCCATAACATTAATGTCATAAGCAAGCAGTTTGTTAACTACACAAAAAAAATCTTTAATATCTTTGAAGTTTATAATTCAAAAGTAAGACTGTGACAGCGAAAACGATTTTTTCCACAAGCGTCGTATAATAAACATCGCACTTTACATATTTCCAGAACCACAACCAAAAAAACAGTACATGAAAATATGTTTTCCTTTTAGCCAAGATAAAAGTGCCGTCAAAAGACTGGAAGAAATATGAAGTATAAAATTTTCAAAGAACGAAAAGTGAAAGCCGCGGGGTACGGCTTATTTTTCGGAGATGCATTTATACCCCTACATCGCGAACCTACATGTATTACCCCTATTTGCCCCAGCACCCTCTGCTCCCTCTTTGCCTCCCAAATCTTATCCTTGTGGGGTAATAGCCGAACCCGTTGTGTCGCTGGGTTTGTATTTTGTTTTAATATATTTTCCCTTTATAATTTTATGCCTTGACAGTTTTCGAACTTTTACAGTAATATTGAAAAAAAAAAACAAAAAGGATACATTTATCCATCCATTTAAGCGGGTGATTGGTTCCAGGAAAAGAGCGTGTAAATGAAAACCACGTTAATGGAAACATTGAATGCTATAGAGAATATGTGATCTTTAACATTATTTCAGATAGTCTATCTTAATTAGTTAAAAAAAACTATCGTTCTCGTTAATTAGTCAAATGATTAAGAAACGCACATTTTGATTAAGGCTATACCATATGGCTTATTTATATGAAGGAAACAAATTTCAGAACGTACAATTTGCTATATCCATTCATTTAAAACCATTCTCGTTTGACGAACCATCCATTAACTGTTGTCGCTCATACAGTTAGTTGTAGATGTTACAATTGTCGATGTTGATGGCATAAATAAGCCATCTCGAGTCTTGCTGTTTCGTTGATATTTTCCGTTCCTCTTGTTACAAATATAATAAACCGCGTTAAAGTTATTCAGAACGCGTAAATGGAGACCGTATAAATGAATGGATTACTTTATATGTGATTTTTGAAAAATTACACTTAGAATTATAATGTCACCCTGAAATAAGAAAGATACGACATTGGGGATGAAATCGAGTTTTGAGTAAAAAGTTCCAAGTATGCATATTGTATAAACAAAGTTTTTTTAGGGTGGGAACCCTCCATATTTTTTTCCTTTGGAATATAAATATTTCAACAAAATTGTATATGTGTTATACTAACACGCGTCGCAATCTGTTAAAATTTTCGTATGAGATTTGCGAAAAAATATGTTTTGAATATAATAAAACTTTTGGTTCAATTTTATGCCAAGTGCTTAACGGTTTATTCTTACTAAAACAGGTTATATAACACGTAATTTGTCAAACGACCACACTGTTTTTCGACAATTACTCCAGTTACGTGTGCCATAAGCTTATTAACCGTAAATAAAAACTGTTTGAATTTTACAAAAGTAATGCAAATCGAAATTTCTCAAGTTGTAATAATAATTATTGAACATTATTATTCAAAATATTTTGTTCGTTAATTTGGATGGGGAAAATGTGAGTATTTTACAACACATGTTAATCGTATAACGCTTTCGTTTTATATAGTACAACAAAGCTGTAATATTGCCATGTGGTAATAGCTTCCAACCAACTAGAATAACGTTTTAGTGGCCAAAAATACAAATCAGACTTAAACTTTTTTTTTAAATTCGGGTCCCAACGGGAATTGAAACCGCAACTACAAGGTTGATAAACAGACGTCTTACCAACTGAACTGCGAAGGTCACTAATGACACAAATGAGAAAATATAAAATAGACCCTTATATTCTGTATGGATATTACAAAACGATTAGAAACACTATCAAAGGATGCATTAGGCAGATGAAGCCCTGATAAACGCCAGAATTTAAGGAAATCAAGTCCTTATTCAAGTTTGGTTAAGTCATTAATTGTCTAAGGAGCTCTTGTACGAGCTAGACCACTTACCGAAATTGGTTTCAAAACGTGTCTAAATACTTGGTTCTCCGTGATTCTTGGAATAATAGGATTCAAATTTACACAAACTTCACTCTTTAAGGAGTACGATTTAAGCCGAAACTAATATCGTTGTGCAAGTGCAGTATTCAATAATTCCATATGCATCTATTCAATTTCAAAAATAAAATTAGATTTATTAAATAATCAATTAAGATAGCTAAAGACAATGACGATATAAAAAACAAATCCTAATCCATCTAACAAAACGTTCTCTTTTATCCATGCTTTATGACTGAGGATGATGATTCGTTTTTATATTATGATCCGTGACCTGATTAGTACAATGCCTTTTTTTCAACCCGGGGGCTACGGGTTTGATACCCGTGAATACCGAAGTTTATTAAAAATGGTTCAGGTTTAGTTTTTACTCTCTAACATAGAGGTGCATAGCCGCGCTATAACGCACTGGACTTCCGTAAGGAAAGTCACCGGTTCGAATCCCGCGCTGTGCAACTCGTACTCCCCTCGAATGACACAGACATTTTTTCCGCCTAGTATTCGAGGGTATAAGGGCACCTACGAACTTCGTCATATATATTCTTCCAAAAAAGAAAACATGCCGGTGTGCTCCGGTCATCTCACTTTGGTGTACCATCGGATCCAGTACAACGGTGTGACCTGTGAGTTTACTGGTGTCGAACGGCTTACTCACATAAAGGAAAATAAAAAAAACGTTAATGGCACAGCTTCGCTTTTCAACTGAACTAACGTCGGAATGGTGAAGGGATCCTCGGCCATGAGGCCCAGAAATGACGATGACGATGATGATATTTGGAGACCCATGGCCTCAAGGTTGTATCGTGTGCAGCAATATCCGCTCTCACGCAAAGGTTCATAAAATATTTTTAGAACATTTTAAGGTTGCTTGCATATTTCTTCGTCAGTGTCCATGTTTAGAACGCGTATGTTAACATTAAATGGTGGTAAGACACTTGTCTGCCGATCCGGAGGTTGCGGGTTCGATCCTCGCTGGAACCCAGATTTTTTTAAAAAGGATTCCAGTCTGGTTAACACTTAGGGCCTATAAAAATTATCTTTCTGGCTGGTTGGAAAAGATTGCCACATGGCAATAAACTCGCCAGGTAAAAAAAAATATTTATATTTTCTGTATAACTTATCTTCTTTTGTTCTGAACACTCTCAGTAATAGCATTGACTACATCATTGAATCTCAGTAATAGCATTGACTGCAACATTGAACGGGCTCAAAAAAATCCTTTATGTACCCCGGAGTAATAAAAAACTTTAAAATTTCAACTAGGTGTAAAATTATATTTACTCACTTTTATTTCTAACGAGTACGATGTACAAATGAAGTATATTTTTGCTACACAGTCTCCACCAAATGAAAAAAACCCCATGAGACCCATGCCTATGAAAACTCAAGGTCCAAGACGAATGTGATGGAAAAACGTCAATTTGTCTCTTTTTATGAGCACATATCTCAGATTGTAGAGCTGGTTTCCTGTCAAGTATTCAGGAGCTTCTCAAATTTAAAAATTCTGATAGTTGGTGCATTCTTGAATTTGCCATCCTTTGGGTATTTAGAGCAATTGACTTAGCTTTAGGTTCATTCGCATGGTTACCAGTATATACGATATCCATATTAGTGATTCGGACATATTGAAGAATGTAGCCGAGGAGTAACATTGTTTTCGGCTCCATTAATCGAACACTTAGAACCACTAGAATAGGCAGGTATTACGAAGTTGGAGAGTCAACAACACTCGCACACTTCCAGGGGATGCGTGTTTAATATATATACTAATAGGTAGATAAACTGGGTATCTAGAAGTCTAGGATCGTAGAAATATTGTATTGTCTAATACAACGTCATTGTATTTTATTACGCTTTCGTTGTGTACAGTACAACCTGGAAGGTTTTTTCTATTTAGCAATCTCTTAAAATCTACTAAAAATATATTGAAGAGGTCTGAAGTAAAAACTAGTCTGATACCATTCTTTAAAAATAATTTATGATATATTAACATATGTAGTTGCGAAGACACGTGATAAATATTTTTAAATCGAAAGCCCTTACGAAGAAACGTTTGTTTATTTTTGTCACATAAATTATTTTTCATTCTTTTAGGTTAATGAATCGTGAACTTCAGTCTTCTGTATATGAGACTCGTTCTCCGAACTTTATTTTTTCCGCAATCACATTTTGTGAATTCATTTTAATTTTATTTTTTAAAATAAAAAAGGGGCAAAAAAACACGAATGTCAAAATTTGTCAAAATCCCACCGCTAGAACATGATTAAGAGTGGCATTTTGTGTCCCCTGTGATCCAGCTGGGGAAGTTTTGAAATTTACAAAAAAATGGAATATACACCTACCTATCCCAAATTACTTTTTCGTTACATACATTTTTATTTAAGTTTGTTTTTGACTCAAGTTTTTATTTTGCCTTGAGGTTTGTTATTTCAAGTTTGGTTCGATTAATGAGAAAATTATTTTTGGAAAATCATAAAATAGATATAAAAAATTGAGTGGTACCTACCCGTATCACATTTTCATGGAATGAAAGTATCGAACAAAATCTAATTATCTTATTACCGTAAATATAAATTACAATAAAATTAAATACTCATTTAAACCGTAACTACTAAGATAATATTGTAATTGGAACGTATTAAAAAACTTTTTGAATTATGATTTATTATTGAATTTTAATTACTTTTAAAAATTATATATGAAACATGGAATATTTATTATCAAACAAAATAGACAAAAAATAATAAAAATTCTGGTTGATTTTAAAAGCCTGTTTCAATCTAGGTGAATAGTAGTTGACGACCTCAGTGACTTAGTCATTAAGACGCTTGACTTTCAACTTGGAGTTCTGGATTCGATTCCCGAGGGTACCCGAGAAAGAAAAAAATATCCCGGTGTGATAAAAGGGTTCGTCTGGTAAAAATACTGACACTTGTTAGGCGTAGATAGCATCATTGCCATACGCTAGATGTGTAATAGTATTGCTAACACACGCCACAACGAATGAGTTCAATGTCTACTCCAGAAATCCATTGCCATACGCTAGATGTGTAATAGTATTGCTAACACACGCCACAACGAATGAGTTCAATGTCTACTCCAGAAATCCATTGACATACGCTAGATGTGTAATAGTATTGCTAACACACGCCACAACGAATGAGTTCAATGTCTACTCCAGAAATCCATTGCCATACGCTAGATGTGTAATAGTATTGCTAACACACGCCACAACGAATGAGTTCAATGTCTACTCCAGAAATCCTAAATCTGAAGGTTTAATAAATGCAGCCGAAACCAACGTTGTATTCTGGCTACGCTCTTCAATATGTTCGAATCAGCTATTCAGATTAATTGAAGGAATATTTAATTAATTATTATACGAATGAATAAATATGAAAAGCAGTCTGAAAAGTATCTCATAACAGGACAAGCCTCTACCTTTCTGAAATATTCTCGTAAGTTTATTTATTTTTTAAATAAGTAAATTAGTCAAAATTAATTTAAAGCAAATTTGAGTTTCTTTTCTTCTTTCATTCGTTGTCTCATCGAAATTGCATCAAAGAAAAAGCTGCTCTGTGTAGCGATCATTAAGAACATTTTGTCTGAATATCAGAGCGAGGATACATACCGGAATCAGAGGCAGATACAGAGACAGGGGAGAGGAGATAAGCGCGAGATCCTGAATCCGGGAGATAATGCGCTAATTGCTCCAGCCTTTGGTGAGAATGTGGGAATTTCGTCTGTCTGCGGACCATAGAATGGGAAAAGGGGACTTTTTGGGGTTGAATTTCTCTCTTTGTGTATTTTTCATTGTACACTTATTGAATTTGATTGCTTTTATTTTTTCCACAAAATATATTTTAAATTAATATCTTTCATGTCCAGAGTAATCATTCAGCAGTAAAAGAAATACAAAAGGGAAATGTAAACTTTGAAAAAAAAAAACAGTTCGTATGTTAAGACCTGTCCTCATACCCTCCTAAAAGGGATATGGTGTGATGGTATATACATGTGAATGTAAATATAATGTTTGTCCAATATTGATGGCATTCACGAGCATATCAACAAATACCTAACTATGTATTATTGATTTTATAAACCTCTCGTTTATGGAGATCAAAGACAACGTTTCTGGCTCTATGAGAGCAAACTAATGCCGTAACCTTTCTTAAACTATCAACCCCGATCACCAAAGCCAATCAAAAAAGTCTTGGTCATGGTATAGCCTAAAGGGATGTTTGTTTGAGTAGGATGTAAAGTAATCGTGGCCTCCCCATGCTCCATGCTGGGGGTGTAAACGGTAGTAATGTTATTGGAATATCAGCAGGATTTATAAATCTCGACCGTAGTCTGTAGTGGTATTTTAATTAGCATCGCGAACATCATACTCGAGACCCCTGCTGCATAATTTAAACTTCCTAATATAAACAAATAACTCCCCGAGTGCACTAAAGAGATTTTTTTAAATTAAAACATCCCCCTTCTGATTAAGGGCAGTAATGAAAAATGCATCGAAAGTTGTGAATTTACGTTTTAATGAGAGAACACACAAAGATGTTATTGCAATTCAAAATTAATATTTTGGTCTCATAGTTATAATATGTAAATTTGATTGGTTCCTAAGATATGAATTTGTATATAGATATAGCATTTGGCAAATGTTTGTGTATCTTTTTTAAATTACAATAAGAAGCATTTGATATGATTTTTGAATTTGTTTTTTATTTGTCCTTTTTTCAAATGTTGGTTTGTTTGTTTCAGGTATGTTTCCCTCGACCTCCAATCATACTTCTTCTCTTCAACTTGTCTATCTTGCTTGGTTATTATTTTATTTTATCACCATCATAATTTTTGTGTCCTATCATTTATTTATACATTTATTTATATATAACGAAAAAATGTGTTATTTTAATCATTTTAAAAAACTTCCATACATACAAACCATCACTCTATTTCCCTGTTGGGGTAAGCAAAGAAGACATAACGTCATCATTTCACAGGTCGACACATTTTTAGCCTCTTCAACATCCATAAACCTTCTCATACAACCTCTATGATTTCTCTATTTTTCTACGTTTCCTTTTTTCAGAATATCATTCATGAGGACATTAAATTGATTTAAGGGGAGTGGGGGGGTATTCTACTCTAGAAATTTGATTTTTTTGCATGTTCTTAAAGTTTAAACCTTTAAGAATATGTTCTCAAAAGAAAATTTTAAAACTCTTAATATTTACGAAGTTATAACTATAAATAAGGCAGCAATTACGCCGCACCGGAATGACTCGGACAATAATATCAAAACTTTAAACGCGTTTTTATCAAAACTACTTTTTTCAACCTGGTCGACATAAAATCTCAAGTTTTATCTTACTGATGGCTTTCAAATTGGGTATGAAACTTTGATAAATGTTTAATATCGCCCCTACCTTGAAAAATTAAAAACTAATTTTTTACTATTTAAAAAGAAAATTAAAAAAAGAATAAAGAATTTTTTTTATGACAGTCGCCATTTTACGATTTTTTTTTCTTTGGTACCAACTATAGCGACATTATTTTTTATTAAGAAACTGTATAATTTTTGTTTCAAATTTACAAAAGGGCTCCAATCATGTCGACCAGCTTACCCCCCCTTTTTTACGACAAGATATGACAACATAACATCTTGAATTAAAAAAAAAATTCACAATTTTTTTTGTACATTCTCAAATTATCAATAAATAAACTGTAAAAAATGTACATGAAAACTATTTTTAGTTTTTTTTTTATTTAGTCTGAAAAAACGCCCGAAATTCACGCCTCTAGAGTAGAATACGTACCCCCTTAAACTTGAAACACTTCGTATTTCAATTAAATATATTTTTATCGCAAAATTTAAGGATCTTATCGATGCTTGAAATATTATTTTTCGGCCAATTCTCAATAAAAATAAATATTTTATTTCATTTTTTATAGAATCAGAACGCCTCAAACTTTGATCATCAACACACGTACTATGGTCGATACCCTGTCGGAGAGGGCATATCGGACATATGCCATACTCTTCTATCCATACACACATATTTCGCCTCCTCATGCATACACGTTCTCATACAGTTCCTTGAATTTCTTTGACATTTTTTACTATCCACTATATAGCATTTAAATCGTTTTAATAAAAATGCGAACTGCTGGGTACAAGCACAAAGGATGCAAAAAACCAAATTTTATTAAAAATTTTATGAATATAGATAACCACTTTACTAGACAAGGCCTGTAATGAAGTGGCCTGATTCCTTAATCACAAATTTCATATATTGGTCCTAAATACTAAAACACTCAGCCAAAACAATCGTACTCTGCATTCACATCAAAATCGTGACCAACAACTTCTCATCATATATGTTATTCTACAATTGCATAAGTTATTTACTTATGTATATGATTATTTGGAGTCCTCCAAAAAACGTCCTCGCTCGTCTTTTTAAAAATCCACCATGTTACATTTTTATTTAATTTGAAGGTGCGACAAGAGTGTATTCTAAATTCTTGGCTCAAGGAACTAAATACTCCTCCCAAAAGTTGTATAAACGCGTTTTTATATTCCCGTCATTTGGTTCAACCATATTTTCCTTGTTCTTCCTCTTTCAAGCCACTCATATTTACCGTGTAAGTTTTCTTTCACTTTTTTCATTCGTTCTTCATATTAAATCATCTCTAATTTCTCTACTTCGGCCTGCTATTACTTCAGTTCTTAGTTATTAATCCATAATCAATTAATTTCGCATTCTTTCATATATCGTCGACCAACACATTATTCTCTGGGAACGCATCAAATCAACTATATTCGGTTCGATTCAATCTGTTTCCACGCACATATCTCAAACACGGGATTAAAATACCTTTGTGTCTATTTGAACAACCAATTTAATTTACAATTGAATCATAAATCAGCATTGATTTCACACCAGGATGTTTCTTGAACATTTAAATGTTTATAAATCACAATTTCCTGTATACAATTCAAACTTCAATACAAGTGTACCATAAACTTCAAAATTCATAACAATAGATTTTATCACATGCTTTATTCGATCCTCGTATAACGGGCAACCCGCAGACGTGACCGAAGACAATGTCTTTGTTTTGCAGCAGACGAATTGTTTGCCAAGTCGAGAGTCGCTCCTCCCATCCAACTAACTTCCGAGTGAGGCCTTATCTTGATTATCAAGTTAGCACTAATGTCTTTCATTGACAATGAAATATAACAGGTTTGCTATCAACGCATTCACAACTGGAAAACTCATTTTTAGTTACAATAAACAACAAGGAACAAATATCTTGAAAATAAGTAAATATCGAAAATTTAGGTGGGAACAGCACGTACTTGTATAATGTATTGAGTCTCATCATAATCAGCGATGGTGATGAAATTCAATACGTTATATATACTTCATGATGATGATTAAATGAAATATACTTTACTACCCAGAATGGGTCTTGGCTATCTGGGACATATGTTATTTTATCTGCAACATAACATATACGTTCCAATTATTCTCCACGACGTACGAGAGTCTGTCTGCCGTTACATTATTGATTTATTTATTTTTTATTTTTACACGCTAAGGAAAAATATAAGAATAACGAAAGTAATGGTTTTAACAGATACACTTAAGTATTCATATAAAAATAAATTCCTTTCCCCCCATCATGTAAGACACTAGTCTCCCAACCCAAGGATTATCGTGTCCTTAACTTCAAAATTCTGTATCATGTCACATACGTTGACATTAGGAATAAATCGGATTCCCATTTAGTACGATATACACTCGAATATTTTTTTTGAGAGACGTCTTTTTTATGACAAGAAAATAACACATGAGCTGCCCTTTTGCCGACGCCACTCCAAATTGACAAATGGATTACAACGAAAATACGGCTGACAATTAATGTGTAAACAAATGTAAAAATAAAGCCCAGAAATACCATATTGTAATATCAAGTGTGCCTAGGTTTAAAACACTAAAAATTATATATATACAGACAATTTTTTCAGAATAATGATGTGAAACTAGTAAAGACTTATTATTTAGTTTGATATGGTTATGTGAGGAAAACCTGGGACTGAAGTGGGTGAATGCGAAAGAACTCCTCAGAGATCATGATAATTGGTGATATATCTTGTCAAAATTGCAACTCCGACCAGAAAGACGAAGACACCAGTAATGATGATGATGACTTGCTATTTGTTTCTCGAATTTATAAATTTGAGTGGAGTTTGGCAGAAAAATAGGAATAAATCTATACAATTTCTTTGAAGGTCCTATACGCGTTGCATACAAACTTGACTCAATTAAAAATATCCCCACCCATTCAACATGTCCCACCTACTCACACTTCTCTATCAATTTTCATTCACATGTCCGAATTTACAATCCGAAAACTCCTGTAATATTTAGTTCTTTAATAGTTTTCTACATTTTTGTACACTTTCTCCTTTCTTTTGAACTGTCATTGGCAAAAGTCACGTTTTTTTTATAGAATGAAATATATAATTAACTAATAATACAATAATTACATTTTATTTAGTGATTTGTAGATAGACATTATTCAGGGCGAACGAAAACGTTATTTTATTTTTTAATTTAAATCTCACGCAAATCATCGAGTTTTTTTCAAGATATAAATGTGAAGGTAAATCTGTTCACAAAGGGCGACTTAGATATATGACTACGTGTTTATGAACCTGATCGAGGAATTATGATTTTAAAGATTAACACGTGTATAATTACACGTGGACACGCGATAAAAATATTAATAACATGCTACTGGTCAGTTTTGTCGCGAACGAGTTACAAAAAACATAAATAACAAAAAAAATAATATGATTTTTTTCAAGTGACTGGAAATTATTTTGTACTCTTAGGTAATTATTTTTTTAAAAGCCTGTTGATACTTTGAACTAATTTACATATATATGGTATACATACTCGTAATCCTCCCGATGTGTTTAATATATTTTTATATACTATGCGTATCCAGAAAGTAAGTGTACTGAGGCTCTCACGACCGGATGGATTTTATTTTCGACATGTTGGCTACACTTCCGTGTAGCCTGACCTTTCCCCTCAGCAACGAGACCGGTTCGAGGTCAGTGCGTTGAGAAGTGTCGACGCGACAACACGTTTTGTGAAAAATGTCAATCGAATCTCCCGCCAAGTGCGAAATACGCGGCGTCATCCGTTATCTCGTTTGGAAGGGAAAACCTCCGGTTGAGGTTTATAATGAGGTGAAAACTGCATATGGTGATAAAGCTATGAATCGTACGAGTGTGTACAAGTGGTGTCGCGAGTTTAAAAACGGTCACGTCACACCTCTTCACCCTCCGCCAAAAAGTTCAATACCAAAATTTCAGCCAAGAAAATCATGGCATCCGTGTTTTGGGACTGTCAAGGCATAATTTTAATTGAATATATGCCTCAAGGTGAGACCATCAACTCTGCAAGATAGTGTGAGACCCTAAAACAATTGCGGAGGGCGATTCAGAACAAGAGGAGAGGCATGCTGACAAAGGGAGTCTGCCTGCTGCACGACAATGCCAGACCACACACGGCCAACGCCACGAAGGAACTGCTCGCCTCGTTTAAATGGGATGTCCTGAACCATCCCGCGCATTCCCCTGACCTAGCACCTTCAGATTACTATCTCTTTACCTCCCTGAAGCTGCACATGGGGGGAAAAAGGTTTTCAACCGACGAGGAGGTAAAGGAGGAGGTGGAGAAGTGGACGGAGGGGTTGGCGAGAAACTACTTCGAGGAAGGCATAAAAAAGTTGATACCCAGCTTCACCACCTGCATTGAGAGGAATGGCGATTATGTCGAAAAATAGCTTACATATGTACTACGGTAACCACGTAATTTTTTTGTTTAAATAAAAAAAATTGTAACCTACAAAAATTCACTACACTTACTTTCTGGATATGCCTCGTATATAAAAAATCACCTATTTTACATAGCATTTGATAAATTTATTTACGTTTTATTTTCTTAAACCAATTATCCATGTTAATGGAGGGATTACTGCATGAATTTGATTTACTAACAAAATTATTTTGCCTGCGAGTTAAAAATCTTGTGATTTTCAAAATATTTACTAACCAGAGAACCAAATAATCGGTTTCAAACAGAAAATCTCAGAAAACATCGTAAAATGATGGTAATATTTGATAAATAAATCTTAACTAAATAAGGGGTGACCCTTGTGGGATAGGAAGAGAGAACAGATATCCTCCGCATTCATATATACGAGTATATTCACAACCTTCCATTATTAATATTTCTCAATTTATCTTCTTTTAAAATCTGATCCAGACACTTTTTTTTCGGTCAATATTTTACACCCTCATCTTGCTCTTCCTAGTATTTTTTTTGTCATTCATTCTCTGCGCATGTCCAAACCATCTTAACTCTTCTTTCTTCATCTTACTTAAAACATCAATTTTTTTCCATAAATAATATTTATTATTCAAATATAATCAGGTTTTAAGTATTATCAAGTTATATTTTGACTTCAAACTTGATCAGTAATTCGAAATTAAATCAATAATACAAATGGAATATTTGATATTTTTAATTTTTAGTTTTTATTCAATTTTCGTACTTGAATCCGTCTTAGTAGCGCTTGTGAAATACTTTTTATCAAAAAGTTTTTTTTTCTTTATGACTATTCATCCAAATGTAGGTATTCCCAACCAGTGAGCGATGTTGAGTTGAATACGTTCATTGAGAATACAGAATGTGTTCTAGTAGCACAAACACAGTAAGCTCTCGTTATTAAAATAGCTTTTGAAAAGTAGCATTGTACTTAATAAATTTTCAAAAATAGCCTATACACACAAGGTGAAGAAAATGCCATGGACAAAATATGAATGTTTTAAATTAAATCTTCAAATGACGATGTGATTTACTATAGAAAGTTAATATTTTATTAAAACTGATAAAGAGGGGAAAGCGATGAACAAATTTATTTAAACATATTATAATATTTATTTATTCGTGATCAGAATTATTATTCAATTTATTGTTTATTCAAAATACCTTTATTTTACGTTTTCATTTTTGATTAATTTTAAATGTTTGTGTTATATCAACGGATAATGTGAAATTTGGCTTTGAGTATATATAAATTTAATTTCCAAAACTTTTGTACTATATCAAATTATAGTATATGCTTACGTTGTATTCAGTACAACATAAAAACACTACAAGCGCAAGTTTATTGCTATATGAAATCTCTTAGAATCAACCAGAAGTTTTTAAGAGGACTGAAGTGAAAAGTAATCTGGAACCCTTTTAAATAAAGAGGTGCCAACGGGAATCGAACCCTCCATCTCTGAGCTGGGAGACATATGTTACGTCTAACCAACTAGGCTACGGAAGTCTTCAATTCAATAACTTAAGTCTTATTTTTTGCAATAACATTTTGAAACAAATATTCTAATGCCCTTTTTATATTTGGCAACAATTTTGTTGTGTACAGCAAAATCTGGCGGTTTTTTGCCTTATGACAATATCTTCCAGCCAACCAGAAATATATTAAAGCGAAAACCATACTGAAAACCTTTTTTTATTAAAATGGGCTGTAATAGGAATCGATCTTGTAACCCCTGTATTGGAAGACAACCGTCATTCTCACTAGAATATAGATGTTGGAACCCTTATGAGATTATTAATATTAATCATAGACATATTAATATTTAGAAAAAAGTTGCGATGTTTTTTTCTATTATAAGATTTCTTTAGTTTTAGATATTTTTCATTCTTTCTACATGGTCGAGCACGGGTATGGTTCAGCCACGTAAAAATAATTAATGTTAAAAGACTTACAAAAATGATCTATAAAATGTGTAAAGAAAGCATGAGAAAATTTGGAAGACTCAGAAAAAACGTCTAATGACCAATTAATCAAATTCTGAAAGAAATGAGAGTGAAAAGCCTTTATGATAGGATATTATACATGACTGGGTGTGTGAATATGGCATATGTGTGCAAGGGTAAAAGGAAGGGGAGATATGTTCTCTCTGCCTGTCCCGATAGGGATATGGCGTGATAGTGATGATGGTAATCGAAATCTTCAACAGGAAAACCCTCCGGAATTTAATGCCCCACTTATGATGGTGGTGTCTGGAGGAAGCGATATAATAAAAAAACTTTACAACCTATATGGAGATGACGAGGTTATCAAAATTAATATCGTCGTCGTTGCTGCGTCTCGTACTCAAGGATCCTCTCATTATTACATGCTCAATTTAATTGGAAAGCAAAACTGTGAGTTTGTTTAACCGAGTGAGCCGTTGCTCACCAGCCACATCGCTGTTCTGGATCCGATGACACACCGAAGTGAGAGGATCGAAGCACGCCGATATGTTTTTCTCCTCTTTTTGAAAGAATATATATGACCTAAGTCATAGGTATCCTTATACCTCCGAATACTAGGCGAAAAAACGCCTGTGTCATTCGTGGGAAGTAGCACAGTGCGGGTTTCGAACCAACGACCTTCCACATAAAACACTAGTGCGTTCCCGTGTAGCCATGCACGTTAGAATTTATATATTACCCTGTCTGTATGGCATGGAAAACCAGAAGCCTTTAAAAAAAATCCGATCAGTAATCCAATAGAGTGTAGAAGAGTGGACAGACCGAAATTACGATGGAAAATGGATTGAAGGTAGTTTGTTATGTCCTAGGATTGACATGTTGTAAAAGAAATGCCGCAGGCAGATCTTGAAGGCAGCCAATACCTATCTTGGGTTGTAGCAACGATGATTGATTAATTTTTAATATTGTATATTACGTCGGTTTAATATTTGCTCTGTGCAACTCCTTTGTATAAAACAGACATTTTTCCTCACATTTTTTCGAAAATACGAGTACATCAAATAATAATTATACTTTGATTCAGAAATATTTTACGTAGCTTCTTTTTCGTCATTTTACTATTTGGTTTTAATGTTTTCAATCTCAATAATGTTTTTTTTTTATTTCATACTTTTGCTATACATAATAAGCGTGTATTGCAACGAATCTTTGTGTCAACCCATTGTTTACAAACGAGACTGTTTAGTCCCACTAAAATAAAAAAAGTTATTCTACAAGATATTTTCAGTTGGATAACGCCTGTCGGGAATTGATAGTTTATGTGATGTGTTGAATCAACAAATGAAAGGCGACAAACCCAGATCCATTAAAATAATGTTTGTCCAAATTAAATTACCTGTTGTTTTTCGCAAATTATGTATATTTCTTGTCATGTGTAATAATATTGTAAATAAAATAAATCTTCACCTATCACAGCTACTCTACATTTTCTCAAATATGTCTTTAAAGAACGTAGAAATAAATTGTAAGAGAGGCTTTTAATTTTTGTGAATTGATTACACTTAGGGTTGGCTCACGTGGTACATACTGATAACTTATCAAATTAATGAGAATTTTCAAGAAAGGAATTAAATAATAACTAATAACTGGTAAAAAATATCAACCAATTCTTTAATATTCATGCGTTCTCAGTAGGATACAGGCAAAAGCTTAGTTTCTTGGAATCACGACAAATAATAGGCAACAAACCCAGATCAATTTAATATGAAAGTTGAACACTTAAAATTGCACTTTTTATATCTATTTTTTTCTTTTATATTATGTTTACTTATCATGTAAAATAAAATACAAAAATAATATGTTTCCCGGAAAATATTATAGTTTTCGAAAAGATTTTATTTATTTAACACTTTTATTGCAATAAAATCTGGCGGGCTTATTGCCTGGCGGCAATCTCTTCCAACCAACCAGACAAAAGTAAATGAAGCAAGTTACGTGGTTACATAAATCATTCAAATGACTATCCATCCTCACGAAATCCTTAAACATATATGTGAGAACATGCCCACGAACCCCGCAAAGACGGACAATCACCCGAACATTATTTTTCATACAAAGTGAGATATCATCAATCAAAAGGAAAGGAAAGGATGGTGGAGAGGAAAGGAAAAGAAAAATCAAGAATGAAACACGTTATTTTACTGACTGGAAATAAAGAGTTTTTTCAGTCGCTTCTTAAAGCATGCCAAGGACGGAGCGAGTCTTATATTGGCTTTTAACTGATTCCAGAGTCTCACTGCATGGACAGTAAAGGACGACGTAAGATGTCCTTAGAACAAAAATTTCCTTAGGATAAAAAGTTCATTACTAACTTCATTCCAAATGTGCTGAATGTGTATTATAACGAGAGATAATCGTAATAATAAAGTTTACCTGAATTAATTGTGCGATTTTTGGTGTAATTTTGAAGACGGAATAAAATTGGTTGTATTTTCGGTGCATTGTGCTTTTTTACTATTCCCAAAGAAAAAAAATGCGACATAAACCAAAAAAGGTATATACAATGTATGGCAACTATGCATTAACCGATTGTTTGTGTCAAACGTGGTTTTAAAAATCTGTATTTGTGATACAACATTCGAAGATGCTGTCCACTCTGGAAGGCCATTGATGATTGCCACTGATGATGGACAAATTATAGCTGTGCTCGAAA